>PVJD01007861.1:0-79058 GCA_004026545.1 Mormoops blainvillei
CAAGTCATAGTGACAGACAGCCAGTAAAATCTCTTTACAAAATATTTTGAAAATTACAGTGCCTAATACTAAGGATGGAGGACAGATTCACAGCTAGAGAAACCCAACAGAAAAATATCGTGGTAACTTTCTACTAGTTCACACACATATTTCGTGGAGAAAAATGAATTCCAAGAGGAATAAATAGTTTGGAGTGGAAAACAAAAGTGTGAGACAAACAAATAAACTGTAGTGAGAAAACATTTCTTAGTAAGAGCTCCTCTGTTCCTGACAATTCCCAGGTATCTACAGATAGGCATGAGGTTTGCTTCATCTCAAGGCTGAACACAGGATGGTTATCTGTGGTATATCCTTTTATACTGAAATATTGTTGCTGCTCTGAGGTTGATTCTGTGCCACTTCAGCATTACATGTGTTTTTATATTACATACTGAATTTCACTTCTCAGGGGAGGATGTAAAGGAGAATGGACACCATGCCTAATGGTGCTAAGACATGTTGATTCCCAGTTACTACACAATATGGGCCAAAATGGGTGTCCTTCTGAATAGCCCACAATCTAAATGATCATTAAAAAATTAATTTCTCCGTTTCTATAGTTACTTTTGCATCTACTAAAAATAAAAAGACAGTGATGTATTTATAATATATAGAGAATCATTGACCCTTATTATGTCAATGGCGATCCTTTTTTTGGAAGTAGGGCAGAAACCCCACTGCAGAGAGACCACAGAAGACACATGGCGGCTACAATTACATCTTTCTTTTTGTATCTAACATATCACTTCCATCATCATTGTCACATGGCTGTTTACAAAAGAAACCCTGACTTAATGATTTAATTACACATCATTCTGACCATGCCGCTGAATCTTTTGTCCCAAATTTCTAGTTTCTCCTGTTTAAGAGGCAATATCTACAGTGGAAGGAGTACATAAACTTAAATAACCTGGGCTCTGGTATTGACCCTGTGATTAACCAGAGAGGTTGATTATAGTTTGAAATATTTGTAGTGATAAATGAATGAATATCCTTTATAGAAAGATCCCACCTTCCTTCTTCTCCCCCACTAATAGTCACTAACAGTCATTGAGGTTTACTCGGTCTCAGGTACTGTGCTAAATACTTCACTGGTATGATCTTATTTAATTTTTATGGCAACAGTATGAGGCAGAAATGATCATGTCATTGTCTCAAAGAGAAAGACAAAGCTGAGAGATCTACTTAGTTACATGGAATTTGAACTCAGGTGCATTCAATTGCCAAGTCCCTATTCTTAAATACTACATAATATGCCTTCTAAAGATATTAATAAGTTTTTTAAAATAATAAAGTTACTAAAAAGCACTGGGTTTTGACTCTCTCTGCTCTGTGATATGGCTCATGATTTACATCACATGATTTTGTTTATCCTTCTGGGCTCCTCTGAATATATCTGAGATATTTAAGACATATTTATACAAATTGATAGCACCCTTGTAAGTTTTCTGGCTTCTGCCTTTTAAATGTCCTCAAACATTTGTGAAGACCCAAAACGATGTGTTCCTGAAACAGACATAACAATCATGCTCTCTTCCATTAAGACAGATGTTAAAGAGGTTGGAAAATGTTTTTAAATGCTACTCTTTTTGCCACATTTTTTTGCGCTGGGAAATAGTTTCTTTTAAGTAAAAAACCTGTTAGTTATGTTACCATTTAATGGATTTATTGTTCATTCTTGGTTTTAATTACTTAATAAATTAATATTTAAAAATTTTCTCAGATTTAATTTCCAGTAATGTAAATATCAATATAAATAAAAACCTTTGGGTTCTGGGGTGAAAAGGTTTAAGAACCACAGGCAGTTTTTTACAAATCTGTGCACAGTGTATTTTTTGGAGCCTATTATGCTCCCACACTGTACTACGTATTGGAAATGAGAGAGTAAATCTGACAGGAGCTGAGCCTTAGAGTAGCCCCAAAGTTTGCGTTGTTGACATGTAAAGATAATTATGTGATAAACAGTACTGCTTTGGCAGCTCACAAACAAAATGCAAATCATCCTGAATTCAATTTAGTATCCCAATCACAATCCCATAGCACCTGAGGTATTTTCAACATCCCCATGTTATAGATGAGGAAACCGAGGCTCAGAGAGTGATGTGGCCAAGGTTTACAGCTAATGAGTGGGAAACCAAGACAGCTGATTCGACTGAAAGGGTGTGTTTGTAATATCATCAGAATTTTCTCACCTTTTTTTCTTTTTTATCGCCAATGCTCTTGAATTATATAATAAATATAAATCTCATAGAACTCAGATTGTTAAAGAAAATTAAACCAATAAACCACCTCTTTGGGGACAATCTGTACCGTAAATTAGTGATTTTTATTAAAAGCAAGCTAAATCACTTGGTATAAATTATGTTTTAGAGAATGAGTGATTACTATTTATGGAAGATGTCAGTATATGAGTTTCTCCTTTTGTGGAGTAAAGAAAGATCATATTTCATTTATAAATTAAACATATGCAATGCCTTAAATTTTAAGAGGAATTTCTATTTTACTACTTTGTTCAATTTCATTAAAATGAAAAAAAAGACTAAAAAAGAATCAACCTCTAAATAAACATACAAACAAGTAAAATAAAATGCAATAAATCCTCTGGGAAAATCACCCATGCCAACTGATACGATTTCACTCAGTGCAAAGCCATGTCCATTTCAGAAGGTACTCAACGCAATAAACGTGGCTCAGCGGAACTCTTATTCAATAAGGAAACCTTCGTAAATACAGACTTTGTGCGTTTTACTTGATCTGCCTTAGAAGTGCATTTTGTTCAAACATAACTTTTAAAAGCTTACGAAGACATTCCCATATATTCAGAAATACCATTCTTGCAGCAGGAAAAAAAGAAAAAAGCAACAGTAGCTTGTGGATCCTTTAATCATGGGCATTAAAAAAGACCTGCTCCAAGATTGCGAGGCTGCTGATTCAAGTTAATATTTTCTTGGCTCCCTTCTGGGCTGCTAGCTATCTTCCCCTGTGCATGATACTGATGTAAACTGACATTTGCACCTGTTGTTGCCAGCCTATGTTAATTAGCATAGTGCCCTAAGTAGTAACTGGGCCATCACATCCAAACAGAAGCCATTAACATATTGCAGCTGTCATGACTAAGAAAGGTGCCGGGGCTGGGAGATGTGTGCATCCCTGCACACCTTGGCTCAGTTAGCAAAGCTCTGCCACTTGGAGTCACTTGGGAGAAGAAAACAAGCGTGGGATGTAGCCAGTCAGGAGTGAAAGAATACATTTTACCGCAGGTTTACTTTCATGTATTATGCATAGCCTTCAAGGTCACTGCATGATCATTTATAAGATTTTAATGAGATATCAAAGTGGAAAGAACGGAATGTAATTAATGGAATCTTATTGAAAAGATAGACAGGTATAATAAAAAAAAATAAAACCCAAATACAATGAAATCTTTTAAATTCTAGAGCTAAGTAGGAGACCAAATATCAAAATCATCACTTGCAGTTAGGAGGCAAGCGTTACCATATTGAGATAGCATTTCATTATCAAAAACCTTGAACTCTTTTCAGCAATACAACAATTCCAAAACTTAAAGAATGCGTAGAAGTTTCTGTAAGAGAGTAATGATAGGTACTTGAATTAGAATACACGTATCTTTTGTAAACCCAGAGGAGGCAGATGACTTATTCCGAGGCTTCAAGAAGAAGAGTGTCTGTTAAGTATAGATATCTTCTTTGAATCACTGGAACAGGGCACATAGGTCAGCTCTCTTACGCCAGCAAGCACTCTATTCCCCAGGAGGTGTTTTGTTCAACATAGTCAGGTCTCTTTGAAGTTAGTTTGGTTCTATATATTTTTTAACTTATAAAAATTGTTCAGCTCATGGAAATGTAGATGCATGGTATAGGAAATGTCTAGATTGCTGAGTACTGGTTAACTAGAAACTTCCCTCAACCGACTTGTTTTTTTTACCCAGCCAAGGAGAAAAAGGCAAATGAAAAGAAATTAAGTGGACTAGAAGGGTTTAATGAAAAGAAAAACAATTTCAGGAATATGTCCTGGAATTGATATCCATGCTACTGAATTTCCCAGAACCGTATACGTACATTTTTGTTTAGGGAGAACTAATGTTAAAAATAATGATCCCCAAGCCCAAAGGGCTTTGAAGTACTTTGTGATTCATCAAAGAAAAATAGATTCCATTCAGCACACTGTTTTAACTAAGTCAAGATTGTATGGTATGGTTTAGAAAACTTTCATAGCTAATAATTTGGGGGGAAGAATAAATCCGTTTAATCACTGAAGTGTAAAATCTAGATATTTAATTCCTTAAACATTCTGGTTAATTTTGTTTAGTCCCAAATTCTGTCTTTTAAAAGACAAGTTGCTTAAGGTCAGTAAAACTCTTTTTAAAGATAATATTAAAGAATGGGACCTGTAGTTATCCAATACCCAAAAAGTTTAGTTAATCATATGTATGTAGGTAATTGGGCAAAGGGGATAGGTAATAGGTAAACAAATTCAATTGAAACTATACCAAATATTTATTGGCTGAATGACTAAATTTTTTACTTTTTGGTAGTAAGAGAAAAAAAATCTTTATGTATTTGTAAAGCTGTCGTAACTCAAGACAAATATTAGTATTAAAAACTGTTTAATTTTTAAAAATGCAGTAAAATCATAGACTTTTATTGATGATCTAAGAATTTTTATATAAATGTCACACAGGCTTTCAAAATTGTATCCTTTTGGTTTAATGATAGTGAAATCAACCATGTTTGAAGGATACCAAAGCAGTTGATAAAAAATAAAAATAGTCCTTACTTTTGCACATATTTTATGTACACAGTATTTGAATATGAAGCAATAACTAGAAATAATGTCCAGGTATTTTAAATTTTTCTAAGATATTTGATCTCCTTTAATCAATTCTAAATAAGTAAATAGTTTGATTATTGTCAGTGATAAATTTGAGAAAAGAAATTTGTCTCGACTTCTCGTTCAGCACTGGACCATGAGATGCTATTTTCTTCGCTGCATTATCATACAAGTCGTTACTAGTATGTCTCCTTTGTCGGCACGAATCCCAGCACTGTGATTCATATCTCCCCCAGCCATGACTCAACAGAATTTGGTATTTGGGGGGAGAAAGCAAATAATCATTTTAATCTAATCAACAATACTAGACACGTTAGCTAAAAATAATTTAAAATTCATGAAGAAACAATCTTCCCATTTTTAAAAGGTTAAGTTCCCCTAAGCTATGAAAGAAAAACACCCTCTGAAGACCTAGGGAAGCAGTAAACACTGGTGGCAAGTGACAGGAATTGATCCTCCTTGGCTGTGCCTGTCATGTCTCTAAATTTTATTTCCACCATCTCTAGAATGCTATGAAAAGAGAGAGTGGGCGCCGGGCTATGGCCCCAGGGCTTGGTACCTAGGTCTCTGACTTTCCCTCAATTAGGAGGCCTCTCTGCTTGATGGAGAGACATGCGTCTGACTGGGGGCTTGGACAGTTGCAAGGTATTGATTAGCCATAATGTGAAGTCAAATCTGAATAAGAAAGCCCCATGATCAAAAGACCCTCATCGGAGACAGCATGCCCTCTAAGTCAAGGGTCCAGAGATTCTGATGAGCTCTGTTTCCTTTCTGAGAGAGAGAGAATTCCAGTTCCTTTATAAAGGCTCTCTTGATAAGAAAGTCCAGTGGACCCCCTGTCAGAAAAGCCGAGGCTTCGGATTTGACAGGCGCTTGTTAGTTTTTCATCCCAGATCACTCAACATTCAGAGAAAAGAAGAAAAAAAAGATTGCTAATATTGCTGGGCGCCACTAGAGCCAGGCTTGCACTTGCACTAGGAGCTACTGCTGCCTTCTTCTATGTTAAAGAAAACACAAACCCTATCTGGCACGGAAAGGATCCCTTTCCACAATGCTGGCCTCATCATAAGGCAGTACACAGCGCCATCACCAATTAGAGAGGATAGCAACCAATCCATGGCTTTTAATTAAATTTTATGAATTATTTCTTTTTAAAGTAATACCTTTTCCTTCTTTTAGAGCATCTATTATTCTGACCTTTTAAATTAAAAATGTCTTGGCGCCTTCCATTTGCACTCTGTTTTTAAGACACTTCTGTGCCTCATCTACCTTGAGTCTTTACCACAACCCTGTGAAATAGAAAATCCAAGGGTCATTATCCCCACCTAGAGAATGGACATAGATATATACAGAAGCCACAAGGTTGTCCAAGGTCACATAAATAATTAGTGGTAGAGTCAGGATTAGAACTCAGACATCCTGATACCTAGTCTGATTTTCTTATCACAGAAATAGAATTAAGCCATTCTGACTCCTCAGTGATGTACATTTACAGTCAAGACTGAATGCTCTCTTAGTAGACTCATTCTATAAGTGCCATATTTTAATAACCCATTTCAGTGACTACTGTAGATTCTCTAAAATTATCAAGAATGGACAGTGTTTTCTGCATTCTCTCTTCACTTAGCGCATGACTACTAACTGGTAGCTGACCAAACTCGTGCTCCGGCTGCGATGTTCCCCTTTTCTTCCAACAGTCGCTTAGTATGCCTGTATTCACTCATTCAGGCATGTATTCTTCTGGGTTTTAATTTCCCCGTGCTCCAAGGCTATGTTTGTCGTAGTCACTGTTGTTTGCCCTAATTCAGCACCATCGCTGTTCCAAATAGATATTCCATAAACATCCGTCACAGGAATAAACGAACAGCTAGATGAATAGAAGCACTCGCAGCCCGTAAGAGAGCTATAAACAAAGTGGGTGTTATTGGTAAAGCTTTGTATACATTAACAGAATACACTTGTGAAAACTAACTTCTCTGTCAAATTCTAACAGAGAAGTTTGTTAGAGCTTTGGGGACTCTTACTGGGGTCCGAATCCCTTAGGACGGTAACCCTGTCCCATTCCCTTTTGTATCCCAAACTGTCTGGTGCAAAAGAAGCTCTAAATGTGTGCTTATGGAAGTGACTGTGCAAGGCAAATTCTTTCTACTCTTTTTCCCCCTTCTGTTTCTAGTATACACGCAAACATTAATAAGCAACATTCATTGAGTAATGTGACAGCTAAGTAGCCATGCACTTAGTGTGTATTATTACTTTTATTTCTCAATTCTAAGACAATAGGTACAATTATCCTCATTGTTAAGATGAAGAAACTGAGGCTCAGAAGGGTCACATGACTTGTCCCCGGTTTCATAGCTAGTGTGTGGTGGAGCCAATGTTTTGCCCCAGATCAGATACAAGGTGAGCATTCTTTACTACTCCATGAGATGACCTCTCAGGCATACTGCGCTGTTTCCTTTTTAGTGAGTAATAAACAGCAGCAAACACTCATGCAGTACTTACTACATGCCAGTCATTGTTCTAACTACATTGCATTCATCAGTTCATTTAATCTTTACATATCCTCACATCAACCTTCTGTGGGAGATTCTATCATACTTATTGTGATAAAAAAAACCAAAAAACAGAGACACAGAGAGCTTAAGTAATGTGCCTCGACTCACACAGCTCATGGGGACAGGATGAGGACACGAACCCAGGCTCTCTGGCCCTAGAGTCAAGGCTTTCCGCCACCAGGGAATACTGTCTCTCGATAATGTTTGGGTACTAGTCAAGTTTTTCTTTGATTCATAATCCTGAACTCACACTGAAGAATGCTTAATCCATAATATTTCAATTTATAACACTTCACACATTCTAAGGAATACTTAGAACTCCCTAGCATACATAGTCTAGATTTTTCATTTGGTATTTACCCTAAAGTGTGCTAATGCTTTTCTTACAGTATCCATTCTCTCTAACTCGGCTTTAAGCTTCTGGACGAAAAACGGCTGCCAAATCCTTAGCTTAAGGGCTGAAATCTGCTATAATTCCTACTTACAGGTTTGGTCATGATTAGAAAGCCCTGAGTTTAGGGTACATTATATCCAATAGTCAAGAGATGTTATGATAAATTCATAAACTAATGTATAAAAAGGACTCATATGTGTTCATTTAGGACTGTTGAATATTTCTATCATAATGCATGTATACCAGAGAAATGAGGTAGAATTAAGATACTGTTAAGCATGATTAACAGGCTAAACCTATCTTAGACATACTGGACTTATTACTTCTTAGAGATGTCTGATGTGAAGAAAATTAGTGTTCACCAGCATGGAATGCTAGTGCGTCACATAAAATTATTTCTTTCTGACATGTCTCATTCTACTAATTAACCATTTGGTAATATGTGTCAAGCTCTTAAAAATATGAACAGAAAATTGTAGGAAGTAAAACATAAAAGTTTTTTTAGTGTATCTACTAGCACTTTTTGAAAAGTAACCAGCATATTGTCTGATATTCAAAAGCACAGGAAATACTTCCCAAACACGTGTTGAAATATATTTGTTATTAGGCCAGACCAGAACGTCAGAGCACTTATGGCTCATGGGAGACACTGGCAATGTCCTCATGTTTTGCCTGAAACCCTCTATTTGTCTTTATTTACACAAAACATCTTTTATCACGGTGTTTTGCAAAACCTGTCTTCCCAGATGTTAACCCAACGATAATACATGAAATGTCACTACAAATGTCAATTTTGGTGTGTTTCTATTGAATTGATACCAAGAAACCCTTTCAAAAGGAAATGATTGGGTTTTTTTAAAGCTTTCTTGGCTGTTGCTAATTTGAAAGCCCGTAAGACTTGCTGTTCTATATAGTCTGGGTCAGCTTCATTGGCTGCCTGGTAATGAGATTTCAGGAATACCCAAATATAAGAAATTTCCAATTATGAGATCTATTTTTAGCTCAGTGGGGGTGATTTTGTCCCCCAGGTCATATTTGGCAATATCTGGGGACATTTTTCATTGTCACGACTTTATGACTGAAAGTGCTACTGATGTCTAATGGGTAGAGGGCCGAGGATGCGGCTAAATATTGTACAATGTATGGGACTCCCCCCTGCCTGCCGCCACCGACATAACTTATCTGGGTCAAAATGTATAGTGCCATGGTTGAGAATCCGCTTACGTAAGGCCTCTGATTCTCTACTGAAAAAAGTGACCTTAAACAGAGAATATTAGTGCTCTAAATCATATCAGTCATTTATATTCTAGTGTGAGTTACCCTTACCTGTGGCCAGAGAACTTTTTGATGGGGTTGGGGAGAGGTTTAGGGGAGGAGGTGTCCAGGGACACTGCCTGGGTGAGTGGCACCATTGTAAGAGTAGAGATGAGTTTGCATGTAGAGCATTATACAAATATGCAACTGGATACTAACATGCTAGTAATCAGAAGTCAGCACAAAAATGTCTGAGACAATGTCACAGGCCTTGAGAATCTGAACTTACTATTCTAAGCTTTTCTCCTATTTCTCTCCTATGTGATTTTTACTTTTTTTAGCATGAAAATATTCTTTGAACTTTATTGTCTCCACTTTGGGTTACATGTCTTGCTTCTTCCTAAAATGCAGTTTACTTTCCTTCCCATTTATTTATATCACAGATGACAAAGAATTGTACCTGGAAGGCCAGCTCTGACCAATTGTTTTTGGTTAGTCCTGTGTTAAGAAGGAGTCTGCGGTTCAGTCTGGGCTCAGCAAGAAAAACTGCCATGCTCAACTACATCTGGAATGGTCTGGAAAGGAGTTGTGACTCAGTCATGGCCAAAGAGCTGCCATTCCACACTTAATATTTCAGGGTTCAGCGATGACCTTCTCATGGGTCTACCCTAACTAAATAAGCTCTCCTCCAAATTTCTGTTGCACACCTAGCCTATGTCTTTCATTTGGTGCTTCACCTTAAGTGTGGTGAGTTTGTCTTATAGTGTCCAATCTCTCTAAATAGATTTTAAGCCTCTGGAGTAATGAGGACTCCAAATTTTAAATCCTGAATTTTTAAGGGTTGACTCCTGCTGATACTGCACTTGCCTTTCCTGCGCTCTGCCAACGGCTGGCTTCGGAATCACCAGGGAATCTTTTTCAAGAGATAGATCATTGGAACTATCCAGACTTACTGACCTAAAATCTTCACAAGTGGAGCTTGGGTATGTGTTTAGATGTCAGTGATTTGTACTCAGTCCTGGTTTAGAACCATCTCAGTGCTATTGGTGACAATTTTCTCCTTTCAAGTTCTAATTTTCTTCTCCTATATCATAGCTAGTGCTGGGTTGTTTTTTTTCCCCCTCCTGGAAGATTTTCCACATTTTGTTGTCTTTAAAACTCTCACTATCCTTTCCAAGTCAAGCCCAGAGGCTACCTTTGTTTTGAACCTTTCATTGTCCATCCAGAGTAAGATATTTTGACTTACTTCTTCCGAACTTTTCTAGCCCTTAGAAAGTATTTGTAACATGATCCCTGTCTAGAGGTTATTTGCGTACACATCCCATAATTTGAGCTGTAATCTCCTTGGATTCAGAGATCACATCTTATACATAAAAACTGATCAATAAAGTGTGATAAATTAATTAATTAATTAATTTAGTGTTATTATAGCCTCTTGTTTTTACTGTCTTGCCATTTTCAAAAGATAATATCGCAAAGGTGGTCCTTGATGGAATATTTTAAGTAACGTTACTTGTTAGATGTAGTTGAAAAATCTCCTTCACAATGTTTCATTTCCGATTCTGATGGCCCAGCCAAACTATAGGCTTGTGTAACCACTTCCTTATGTTATGTCACGCATGATACATTATTTCAGGTACTGTTCTAGGCACAGGAGTTACCAGCATTAAACAAAACTCTTAAAGGAACTTTTGACTGATAGAGAAGACAGCAGTGTGATTAAGCATTAGACATACTCTGCAGCTTATGTACCGACAGTGTGGATACAGGGATGTGGGGGCCGATTCATTTCAGGAGGAAGAAGGTTTGGCAGCTTTGACATGCCAGCTCATTTCAATGTAACACATACCTCATGCACTGAAATGCATGTTAGGGACCAGAACTGTCTGGGGTTCTGAGGAGACAGAGATAAATAAGGTATAAGTGGTAGATTAAAGAGCAAAAAGTATAAAGTGGGGGATAATCTGGGGTTCAGACTGCTGAGGAAAACGGAAAGGCACCTCAGGCAGAAGGGGAAAAAGGGTTATGGTATAAAATGAGTGAGGCCTCTGTATCTTTGAGTAGCCACAGATGGCAACATAGTACGTTCACAGCTAGAATGTAGGATATGAGGTTGACTGGCCATAGAAGAGATTGTGCAGAGTCAGAGGCCAAGTCAGGAAAGACTTTATATCACACACAGGAGGGTTGGTATTTAGTCCCATTGGCAATGAAGAGACAGTGAAGAGCTTAAGTCATGAAAACATGATTAGGTATGTGTTTTAGAAAAGCCACTCTAGTGGCTACGAATAACCCAATGTACTAGTTATGACATTAAAATATGAGAGAACGTGATGTTCCAATGTACCCACTTGAAGAAAGGCAGGGATATTTTCTAGAAAGCATCTTTGGCACTAAGATGTAATAATTATGCATAAATAACCCAGATAAGAATTGCACAGAACCAAAGAAAGTGTTCAGAAAATGTGTAAATGTAACTATATAAATATCTATACCATTTCATGGAACCCAAAGTATCAAGGAATTTCTTTTCTTAATAATGCTCTTACCAAATATAATTGCTGTATTGGTGTTAGTGTTTTATTAGTCAGCACTTGCACTTGCATAAGAGATTTGTCATCATGACTGGCACTCTGTGTGGTAAGAGAGCTGGATCGAAACAAAGGGAGTGCTGACAGCTACAACGAACATGCCTTCATCCCCAAACTTCAATAACTCGTGACGAGGAAACATGCTCTTTTTGAGAGCTCTTACTCAAAAAGCTTTTTAATTCGACATTTACTGAGGAAGAAAAAGTAGCTAGACCAGGTCTCTGGTACTTCAAGTGAATGGTTTTGTCACTCTGAGTACTAGTTAATCTAGGAATAACATAAAACCAAGGCATTCTGTGGGTAGGTCAGTGTGGCAAACAATCCCATTCTTTCGTTGCAGACGTCTATGCCTGGAACACGTGCACAGACACACCGTTCGCTCTTCACTATGATGTCACCCGCCCCTCATTTTCTTTCCGCTCCATCAGTTGCTGCTTCTCAGCCTCCTTTTCTGGTTCCATCTACTCTACTTGTGCCCCCAAATTGGAAAGACCAATGGTTTGGCTCTGGGATCTCTCCTCTTTAAGATTTTTTAAAGCAGAAATCTATGTTTTCAGTTCTATTATCTCTCCTGCACTCCAGCGTCATAGATCCAAATTATTATTTGATATCTTCATGAGCATGTCTAAGAGATAACTCAAACTTAACATGGCCCTAAACAGGACATGATTCACAGTTCCAAGCTCTCCTTTGCCTCATCTCAGTGAGGCAAAGCAAGTTATTAAAGACAAATTATAATTTACATCTTTTTTTAAATTTTTTTTACCACACCACTTCTAAAACTCTAGCTAGTCATTTCAGTTCTACAGCTCAAGTGTGTCCTGAATTCCTACACCTCTCCTCTTCTTCATCACTCTTACCCTAGCTCAAGCCAGGATCAATTTAGTAGTGCCTGGATTATCATAATGTTCTCCTAAAAGGCTCTTTTTAAAAATTATACAATGAAATACTACTCAGCCATAACAAAAGATGAAATACTGCCATTTGCAACAACATGGATGGACCTTGAGAATCTCATGCTAAGCAAAATCAGCCAGAAAAAGTTCGGAACCATGTGATTTCACTCATCAGTAGGATATAAAAGAAAATGGCTCCTTATGCTCATTCTTAACTTCATCCCGCTCCACATAAATATTCCTCCACAGGGTGGCAAGAATACTCTTTCTAGAAAATAATTATAAAGAACCTCAACCCTTTTCAAAAACTTTTAAGGTTTTTTGGTTACACTTAGTTGTCATAAAATCTAAATTTGGCTCCTGCACTCCTGGCTAACCCCACCTGGCACCACCTCACCTAGTTTTCACCCCATTTCACTAATTGCTCCTCCTCGGCCCCCTCATCCGGACCCCCCTTTCCAGCCAACCGCTCCCCTCTCCACTCCTCCAGGACGCTAAATTCATGAAGTCCTGGAACCTTTGCTCCCATTTCCTTCTCCTTGGATTGTTCACTCCTAGGTCTCACGGGGCAGCTTGCCTCTTAGAACAAATGTCAGCATGTCAGAGATAGGCCTTTCCTAACCACCTAATATAAAGAGGCCATTCACTAATAGAATATTTCTATTTCCTTCATAACAAGCATCTGATATTTTCTTGTCTGATTATTTATATTTTTTCTGCTTTTTTTCACCAAAAGAAAACACCTTGAAGGTAGGAATTCTCACCCATCTGATTTCACATTGTATCCCGGACATGTAGAACAGGGTCTGGCACATAGCGAGTGCTTAATAAATGTCCTTGATTAAATATTGTTGAGTAGCCATTGTGGTATGGATGGTATTTGGCAGTAAACACACATATTACGCTCTTTGGGGAATACTATGAAGTGGTCTGTTGGCCTTTTCCTAATGAAGGTTCCAGACTTTTAGACTCACAGGCAGCAGGAGAAAACCATTAGAGCAGTCTCAGTAATAGTCTTTTTGCCCTCAGGTCAGGGTGATATAGAGAATGGACTTAACCTAAAGATTTCCCACCCAGCTCCTGCTAATGGAAGATGTAGGGTTTAATGTAAGAATTAAGCTGGGGATAGCCAGTCATAAAGCTTTTCAAAATTATTAGAGGCTTGGGGTATATATGGATGATAAGATAAGTAGGAAGCATTAATTACATTACTTATGAATCACTGGACTATTCTGAACTTCATGCACTCTATGTTATGCTCAAGAAATAGAGTCTGTTCCCTCTACCCTCTGGATGAAAGAGAGGCCAGAGTTGACATCAAACACATACAGCAGTTTGAACTATGCTTCTTTTAAAGTGCTGGATAATGATCAAAGGAATAATACAAATAGAAATTAATTATGATGTTGCTGATTGGTGGGTATACCAAAGAGCTCGCCAATAACTAGCAAAGAGAGTGGTAGCTAAAATGATGTACTTGTCTTTCAGTAAGGAAACTTACATGCATAAGAGGTTTCACTTCATGTTGTTTGAGTTTCCCTTATCTTTGCAGCAGTTGCAAAATTGTAGGGCAGACCACATGTATTTTGCGCTGTTCTTGAGGACCCCAAGCCATCTCCTCTTTTTATCTCCTTCACATATTAGCAAGATTGGTGGAGTAAATATTCTCTACAATCAGGGCACATTGTTTTCTAAGCTAAATAGATATAACAGACCCTCTTAACATCAAGCCTGCTCCTAGAAAAAAGAAAAGGACGCTTAATGCTAGCGCTGGGTGGAATATTTGGTTTCCTGGCAGGGTTGGTTCAGGAAACTTTATCCAAGAAGTATACAATATAAAATTTTCAATATAAGGAAAATGAATGGTCCCAATAAAGAAGGTTTTGGAGTTTCCAGGGCTTCAGATACTAGAAAATCTGCTGCCTCCACACTTTCCACACCTTTTCCTCAGCAAAATGTTACACAATTGTGCTGAGAACACTTGTGGCCTCTAATGGCCAGATAATGGACCACAATAAAAGTTATGGCTCCCCAGCCGGGATGAAGCTTGTAATGGTCGGTGAGGTCTGTTATTTTACCATTAGGGTGTACAGAAAAGGGAGACAATTGTCAACCAAAAAGAGGAATGTGTCATTGCACATATTCCTCTTATTTGAGGAAAAAAAGTCTAATTCCCCAAAGAGTTGGTGGTGATTTTCCTATGTATACAAATTTCTATATACCTATCTTGCATACTTTTAGAAAGCTTTCAATGCATAAATGCACTGCATGTCAATCCAAGTTGATGGATTATTATTATGGCTTTATACTGGATTTCAAAGTAGGTAATTAGAATTTTCAATGTGTTTTAAACAGACTGATACATACATACATGCAATAAGAGAAAAGATAAAGAATAGATTCGGTTCAGGTTATGTGTCCAAATGATTTTTCTCCTCTCTCCCCTATTCAAGTATGTTCCACAACATAATATACAATGGTTTTAACATTATTTCATAAGCTGGAGATCTTTCTCTGCCTTAGTAAAAGCCAAGACCCTTTCAGTTATGAGGGTGGTAACTTATTATTCCAGTGTCTTAGTAAGATTTCTTTAGAAATCAATAAATACATCTTCAGCCATTTCATTTAGCCTTGAGGGACACTTGATATTTCAGTTGTGTCTTCTAGTGAACATAATGATGACATGATATCAATATCCTTTCTTTTTCAAAAATATGATGCAACTGTGTCTTTTCTCTCGTTCCTCTTGCCTTTGAATGAAATCAGAGCCAGTGGAGAGTGATCCAATTTCCATTGCTTGTGTTTGTGTTTGGGACGGGAGACTGGCATGACTGGCCACATTTGGTAGATCTTAGCATCAATGATAATAAAATCCTAATATTGTTCCTCTTGAGAGATTGAGAAAATTATCTGTTTGAGACCCTTCCATATTAAAGGAAAGTACAGTGTGATCCTAAGGTAGCTCAGGGTTTTTATCTAGTTGCACAATTAGCCTCAGCTGATTAGAGATGTAAATTTTAATAAATTTATTAGAAAATTTAAACATTCTTTCTGAAAATGATATTCCTTTAGCACAAATAAATGATGTGGTAAAAATATTTTCAGTCCTTTTTATCATTAAACCCATATGAATCTCCCCCTTTGTTTTACATAAAAAATGAATTTTCATTCTTAAAGAACCTCAATATTGGTTCAAAGATATCTAAGGCACACAGGATCTTTTTGTTGAGTTCTTCATACATTGTAGGCTTCATGATAGTTAAATAAATTTGTACTAATATATTTATTTATCAATAATTGAAGTACAGTGATTTTTGTACCATTTTTCATGGATTTTCATGATTTTGTGTTCACGAGTCTTAGTTTCAGCTCCATGATAATGCTGCTATCTTTCAGGGTTGGAAGCTCACTGTTTTTTGTACCTATAACAAAGAAGGCTGACTAACTTTACAAGAATTTGAATTGGATAAAATGTATAGAATAATGAAACAATACTAATAGTTTAATATTTCTTATTTTTTTTAAAGAATCCAAGTCATTTGCAAAGACCAATTTGTATCACAGTTATTTTTTTCATTTTTTAAAAATTGTTGTTCAAGTACAGTTGTCTCCATTTCCCCACCACCACTCTCCTCTGCCCCCCCAAACCTACCTCCCACCCTCAGTCCTACCCACCTTGTCTTTGTCCATGTGTCCTTTATACATGTTTCTTGACCACCCTTCCCCTTCTTTCCCCCGTTACCTCCCTCTACCCCTCTGGTTACTGTCAGTTTATTCTTTATTTCAATATCTCTGGTTATATTTTGCTTGCTTGTTTGTTTGTTGATTGTGTGAGGGCATCAGGGAGTGTTGAGCAATAGACTTCTGGTTTATAACATGTCATGGAGCAGAAGATCTTCAGTCTTAATGCCACAAGTTACTGTGAAAGAGTACAACATGCACCCTAATTTACAGGGCAGTCCACCACTCAGTATTCCTATTCTTGCTTGTTCATAAGAGTTTGACCCTGGCTCGTGTGGCGTTGTTGGTTCGAGCATCGTCTTGTAACTGAAAGGTTGTGGGACCCATCAGGGCACATACCTAGGTTACAGCTTGGCCCCTGGGCCAGTGCAGATGTGTACAGGAGGCAACCAATCAATGCTTCTCTTTCACACAGATGTTTCTCTCTTTCCCTTCCTCTCACCTTTCCTCTCCCTCTCAAAGCAATGAAAAAAGTATCCTCAGACAAGGATAAAAAAAAGAGTTTAGATTTATACTATCAGAGGTGGGTAGTTCTCTGAAGCAGCTACTGGTTTGAGTTCATCTTAGAGACTCTGGACCGTGTATTCTGTAAACTGTGTAAATGATCATGCTTTCACTTTCTCTTGGTTGCCAGAAAACTTGTAGCCATAACTGTGGCTGGATTTTCATGTATCTTTAAATAGTGCTTTTAATCTTTTTTTTTTTTTTTTTAAATAAAGGCACTGTTTACATGATTTAGGGTTCGGGCCCATATTGCTCACTATTGTATCCTCAGTAAAGAGTGTGCACAGACACAGAAAGAGTGAAAGAGAGAGGAGGAAGGACAGAGAGGAGAAGAAGAAAAAATAGGAAAAGAAAGGAAGAAAACTGAGAACAAAATGCACAAGTTTTTGTGTGTGTTTATATTCTGAAATTGTGCCGTCCACAATGGTAGCCCCTACTCACAGGTGCCTGTTGAGCACTTGAAAAATGGTCTCGTCCAAATTAAGATGTGAGTGTAAATATACAACATATTTTGAAGACTTAGTATGAATAAAATAATGCAAATATCTCATTAATAATTTTTATATTGATATGTTGAAATTATAATATTTTAGATATATTGGGTTAAGTAAAATATTTTATTAACATTAATTTTATCCTTTTGCCCTGGCTGGCATGGCTCACGGGGTTGAACACCAGCCTGAGAACTGAAAAGATGCCAGTTGGATTTCTGGTCGGGACACATGTCTGGGTTGCAGGCCAGGTCCCCAGCAGGGGGCCTGCAAGAGGCAGCCAATTGATGTTTCTCTCACACATTGATGTTTTTCACCCTTTCTTTCTCCCACCTTTCCCCCCTCTCTAAAAAGAAATAAATAAAAACATTTACAATTACTTTTACCTTTTTTCTTTTTTAAAAGTAGCTACTTGAACATTTAAAATTATATGTGACTCAACATTTGTAACTTGCATTATAGTATTTTAGACAGAATTATTTGAAGGTGCTTTAACAGCTTTTCAGAACAGCTTTTTCCATGTTCTCATTCTGTCTACTTCTTTCTGTGTGTATGTGTTAGTTATAGGCAAGGCCCTACTGATGACAAAAAACTGAAATTGACAGAATCGTTCATTTCCCAATTTTTAGGCTTTTTCATTTTAATAGTTTTCCTCCAAATTTTCCATGGAGAGCCAGGCATTATTACATGATATTGCTTCCAAAAGATTTGGATGTGGTATTCATGCTTTAGGAAGAACCGCTCCTTTTTTAGTGCATATGACGAGGTCTGTCCTGAAAGTATCAAGCCACATACTATGAGAAATAGAGACATTTATTGAAGAAGATACAAAATATATGAAACACTATACACAGGACAGTGATGTCTCTGTTCTCATCAAAGTAGGCACCTTGGGACCTCACACAGTTCTCCCAGTGCCTCTTCCACTGTTCAAAACACTCTGCAAAAACCTTTGTTGGAATTGCCACCAGCTACTTCATCATCTTTTCCTGACTCTCATCGATGATCTGAAAGTTCTTCTCTTTCAAAGGTGATCTGAGTTTTGGGGAAAGCCAGCAGTAGCAAGGCTCCAAATCTGGGCTGTAGGAGGGCTGAGTCACCTGGGTGATCTGATGTTTTGTCAAAAAACTCTGCATGAGATGTGATGCATGAGCGGGAGCATTGTCATAATGAAGCTGCCAATCACCAGTTGCCCACAGCTGTGGCCATTTTTGTTATACTGCATCTCTCAACCAGTGAAGAACAGCAAGGTGGTACTTCTCATTTATTGTTTGGCCTGGAGGAGGGTACTCGTGATGGACACCACCTTCCCAATCAAAAAACACAGTTAACACGGTCTTACTGTGACTTTCCAGTGCCTCCTTTGTGCATGGAGAACCGGACGGCTTCCACTGGGATGGCCGGGCCTTCGTTTTTGGATCATAGCTGTAGACCCACCATTCATCTTTGGTTAGGACTTCCTGAGGAAACCTGGTTCATTGGTAGTGGTTCAAATCAAGTCATTAGCAACTGCAGCACGACGTTCCTTCTGCTCTGGTAGCAGAAGCCACACAACTAATTTTGCCATGACACGTTTCATGCCAAGATCCTGTGTCAAAATCTCAGACACAGCAGTTTTTGGAATCCCCAGATCAGCTTCCAGTTCTCACATTGTCAGTCGTCAATCTGTGTTGACTTCAGCCTGTACACATTCAACATTCTTAGGTGTTCTGCTTGTTGCAGGCCTTCCAGAACACGGATCACTTTCAACAGGTTCTCGACCGTCTTTGAAGTGTTTGTGCCACACTTTTATTTGCACCGCACTAACTGCATCATCCCTGAAAGCCTTCTGCATCATCCAAACAGTTTTCATGGAGGAATGTTCAAGCTTAATGCCTAATTTGATGCAGATTCATTGTTCTACTCGCTAAGTCATTTTGAATGTGATGGCCACACAGAACACATGCTCACTCAGTAGCATCTACCACCCCCACTGACCAGTGCAGTGAAGTCGTCATTGTTCACGTACATGCATTCCAGTCCACTCTGCTTGGCTGCCAGGTTACACTGATGTAGAGCAAACCGTTCTCATTATATTAACAATGGCTGGACTTTTTCCGGACAGACCTTGTATATATACCTCCAGTTTCTTGAAAAAAATAAACATGGTGAATTATCTGTGTCTACCATAAATTAAGAATAGAATAAATAAAACTATTCACTTTTCTAGAGAATAAACAAACCAAGGATAATGTCTTTGTATTGTTTTTCTCAGCTCTAAAAGCTACTATAGAAAATTCCGGATCAATAAACTTGTGAAACTTAAAAATTATTCAATATATGAATGTTTTCAGAATTGGAATGTGCAGTGATTTTATTTGATTGCAAATTGAATATGGTCATTAACTTGGAGGCTATAACCATCGTCACATTGTTCTGCAGTACTTAATACATGTCAGACGGCCTGATACGGCCTCTCTCCCTGACTTGTTATTTCATTTTCGATCATTTAAACGTGAGTGAAGAATTTTCAGGAACTGTTTAAGCATGGACCATTGAGAATGTCTTAAAATAATTTATTTCCAGATTTTACTTTGGGGCCTCATCCTTTCTGTCCTGAGTCTTGTAAATGGCAGTGAAAGTAAGTCCCTGTGGGAGATGATAAAACCACAAACCCCCTCTGCCTTCTTCACAAAACTCATGGCCAGTTAACGCAGTTATTTGGGAGTTACGCCCTTGTACGCAGAGGGTCCGGGTAAATTGTCCCTGTCAGAGAACGAAGCTGCTGTCGCTGATCTTGGGGAATGTGAAGCAAAGACAGTCAGCTCAGTAATAAAACTCAGGCCAAGAGCAACAGAAAGCTTCGTTTTAGAATAAATTTCAAGGTACCAGAAAATGTTTTGCTAGTAATATAATATTTAATGTTTTCATGAATAAAATATTGGTTGGTAATATGTTTTTAAAAATGTGAATGAGATGACCAGTTTAAAATTCATGCATCTATTTTTCCTCTGGAGTGATCAGGGGCTTCTGATTAGGGTGACAAAGATGGGTTATACGGCATGTGCCATTCTGGAGAATTGCTCACTATTAGAGGCCATGATACTGGTAAAATTAGATTAAGGTTAAGGCAGGAATGTAAATTTTGTTAATAAGGTTTCTATATTTTAATTCAAAACCAAACACCCTTCGGGCCTATTGATGGTAATCCCATTTAATCTTGCAAAAAGTTTTTCTGGTATCAAGGGATCCAGGTCAGTACTGCCCTTTATTACCTGGAAAATGAAGAATTTTCTTAAATTTTCCCCTCTAGCTAGGATAAACATAACTGTAGAATTTTGATGACTTAAAAAAAGCAACTATATTCATATGATTATGCGTAAACTTAAATGTGTATGTTATATACAATTTATGTGTTAGATAGCAACACCTAATGCATAAATAATGAAATAATGTATTCATCTATTCAACAGATCTGTGTTTAAAATGACTTTACTTGCATTTAAAACATTTATGCTTAATTTACCAACCCATGCCTTTCTGAGGTGGTAAGAGCTCAAAATAGTTTGAAAGGGCTTAAAAAAAATTAAGTTGTAAACACATAACTGAAGTCCTTTGGTTTCTCACTTGGGTGAACTTCTCCACTTCAGGGAGGGTGCCCTTCTACTCTTTCACCTTCATTTCAGGGCTTCCCCAGCTCTCTTCTGGCTGCGCCTTTCCACCCCCGCGGTCTCCATCAGGGCCCTCATGGCATGTCCCAAATGCTTGCATCCTTTTTGAGTGAGATGCTAAACAATTTTGTACTTATACATGTATACATGGGTAAATGTAAATATACATATATGTATATATGTGTGTGCATATATCTCTATATATGTACTATATGTACATATGCGGGTATGTCAAGTGCCAAGGAGAGTGAAGATATAGGAGATATTTAGAATATATATATATATATCTTTAGAAGTTATACATACCTATCTATCTCTATATATCTTATAAAGTCTCAGATGCTGAAATGTTGAAAAAATACTGACATAGTAAAGTAGAAAGGATGCAAGTTTTAGAGCCAAGATAAAGGTAGGTGTGTTCTACTTCCTTCTCTTTTCACTTAACCTAAGGCATCTGCACCTACAACTATGCTCTGCTTCTCTCCATCATTTCTTCCATCGTTTCCATCAATATAAAATATATAATATTACCTCATATATTTAAAAAGCCTGGGTAAGTAACGACTTCATTGGTAAGAAAAATAATGCTTGATTCAGACAGCAAGACAGAGCTGCCTCCCTTATGAGGTTAAAGTCCCAATGACGCCAAGATACTGGTCTGTCTCATTCAGTGACACATACCCAGCACTTTGAACACACCCAACAGTGGTAAAGCCTCAGTGAAGTTCTCAGCAAATATTTGTCAAATGAATGAATGAGTGAGTGAATGAAAAACGAGGCTTGGATCAGGACATAGACTCAGTCAATGCTGGCTCGCATTCTAAGGAATTGGATGTCTTTGGAGGCTGTTACTTGTTATAAATGCCAAGAAGATTCAGAACAAGCACATTAGAAAAGCTTGTCTAAAAGCATTATATCATTGAAGTCTGGAAGACTTGTATGTACACATTTCAGTGGTTATGTGGTTTAATGTGTTTGACTTTTTTTTTTGAGATTGTAGAAGGAAAAGTCTGCTGTGAAATCTCAGAACTTTATTTTACTTAACTTCCTATTAGTTTGAACCTGATACACAGTTCCCATTTCCTTAAAATTATAGCACATAAGAATAATTATTACAATTATACGAAGTTCTTCATCTACTTGAATTGGCTTATTACAATTATCTTTTTGTCTTGGGAAGCAAATAGCAAATGATACCATTGGCTGATAGAAAATATAGGACACATCAAGCCAGGTTCATGAACTGTAACACATATACCATTCTAGTGGGGGAGTTGATAATGAGGGCTCTGCATGTGTGGGGCTAGGGGTACATGGGAAATCTATGTTCCTTCTTAATTTTTAATGAGGTATAATTAATATATAACATTATATTAGTCTCAGATATACAACATAATGATTCAATAAATGTATGCATCTTGAAATGATCACCATAGTAAGTTTAGTTAACATCCATTACATCACATAGTTAAATTTTTTTTCTTGAGGTGAGAAAATTTAAGATTTACTCTCCTAGCAACTTCCAAATATACAATACATTATTATTAACTATAGTCACCATGCTGTACATTACCTCCCCGGTACTCACTTATTTTCTAAATGGAAGAATGCACCGTTTGACAACTTCCTTTCAACTTTGATGTGGCCCTAAAACTGCTCTAAAAATGGTGGGGTTTTTTTACAAGGAAATGCAGGGCACATCAACAATTCTACCTTAATATCTTCCAATAGTAAGTTAACCTTAAAACTGTCATGTGTTTGGAACTTCCTCTAAATGAAGAGTAAAAATGAACAATATGGAAATTTTTGTTCTGATTCAATCACGTGTTTGGTAATACATGACAGATAGCCTCAGTGTGAATTAAATTTTAATAAACACACTACAATTAATAACACTCCTGATCATAGTGCATATATCCTAATAAAACAAATCCACTAAAACAGAAACAAAATCACCCTAAAGCATGCTTTGATCACTGCAATTTCACTCTCTACACCCCCTCAATGTCACCCCATCGATTAGAGGATACATGGCAAACTCCGAAGCCTAGACAATGTATCCTTCTACACTCAGATCCCTACTGATTTTCATGCCTCATTTCCAGCTACTCCCACATACAAACCTAGTGTAACAGCAGAACAATCAACAGTCAGGCAGAGCCGAGTGAGAAGCTGCTAACTACTAGTTGCGTGACTTCGGGGAGGTGTTGAGCTAGCTTCTGGGCCTCCGTTCTCCCCTTTGGTGAATAGCACCTGCCTTACTGCACTGCTAGGAGAACTGTGGTCATGTCTCTGGATATCCATGCTCCCTGGCCATCAAAAGCTCTCAGTAATTATGTTTGTATTATCATCCCTCAGAGTGTCTTCTTAATTCTAGTCTTGGTGTCTTTGTGCTCTTCCTTGAAACACTGCTGAAAAGTCAAGGATCTCCTGTCTACTCATCCTTTAAAGCCCCTCCTTCTGGGTGAAGCCCTGACAGGCTGCTCGGGTTCAAGGTGACTGCTTTTACTCTGAACTTACAGTTCTTATTTTCTAAGTCATTTCTTTAAAAATGTGTTGTATTGCAATCTCTCCGATAGTCTTCCCTCACAGTTTCTCTTTCCATGTAGTTATTTTTTGAATAGAGTTGGCTGTTTAAAGAAGTTGTGGTTGGCAGCTAGAAGGAAATAAGTGACCAGAGCAGTGGAGACTCTTTGGAAACCATTACCATGTGTGGGGTGGGGTGCAGTGGTATTTGTAGGGTATCAAGTAAGTAGCACTCTGGGTCCCATCCCCAATTTCTACTCAAAGAAACCTTTAAATTCTTTCTTTCTTTATATTATTAATTAAAGCTCATCTTATGAAATTAATTACTGGATTCCAAGTAAGAATTTGTGGACAAAAGAATTCCATTCCTATATAAATACTGACAGTGATCGATCCAGTGCAACCTTCTAACTTGTAATAAGGACCAAGACTTAGTGAATAAATAATCAAAATCATGAACCTAGGGCTGACATTGGAACAATTTTCACAAACCCCTGCTCCCATACTTTAAAGCTTGCCTGTTTGTTCAATTAGATGACCAGAGTCTAGAGGGCAGAGACCATTATTGTATATCTTTGTTTTCTTCCCAAACCTTTCGCAGGGCTGCCCTTCTATAAAGGGCAATAAACGAATAAGACAACCTCAGAATGAAAGCAAAGGGCTGTTCCTGTGGACTGAAGGGACAGAGTAACATAGGAAGCAGCTGCAGGGTAAGGAACTGGTGGATAATGAGATTGAGCTTTTCTGGGAGCACAGCTTAGACTGGGTACCATGTTGCCAAAAGTTTAGGGCTGAAGGTCAGAGCTGCATCGCTGCCATTCCCATCAGAGACGGAAAGCCTAGCAGTGGAGCACTGCCACTGGCACCTCCCACACGGGCAGCAATGGGAATACAGGGACATTTCTAGCACCGTCTGAAACCTGTAAAGTTGCTCATGGGAACCAAGAGTTAAGGAACTGCATGAAATGGCCAGAATTGAGTAGTCAAAAAGGAACTACACAGTTACGTAGATAGAAAATTTTTTCTTACCAGCGTTTTACTTTTGCTACGAAATTGGTCAGCCCACCATCAATGGATCGGCATAACCTGGGGTCTGTTTCATTTCGGACCCTTTAGATGTGCCCTGAATTCAGATCAGCCCCGGAACGTCATTCCGGAATCCTGCAGAATTCCTCATCCCTTTGCTTCTAGATGTCATTGGACTCTCCTCAAGTTTCTTCTGCTTATTTTGACACTACATCTTAGCTCTCGTTTTTAATCAAGTTCCTGGAATTTGAGTTTCATTGTGTACTCTCTACCTTGTCTATGACCTTCGTATTCCATTGAGACAGTAAGTTCATTGTTTTCTACCTCTAAACACCGGAGGTGTTGGAAAGAGCAGTCTGACTCGTGTTCTGCCGCATTTCCAGTACAGCCGCCGCTGCGTCCTCCCTCTGCTGGGCTCTACGTGATGAGGAAGAAGGATGGCCCAATCAGTCTGGGCCATAGACTAGAACAGGTTATGAAAAGAGAGCAGATGGTAGCGCAGAGTCTAGACAAGTTGCTAAAACGTTGGGTGTTGATCAAAGAAGACGCACAGGAGTCTGGTGTAGGGAGAGAATCCGTTCAATCTTGTCTCTGTTGCAAATGAGCTGGTGCTGGGTTACCAAACAAATCAATTACTGTGAGCCTTAGTTATCTCACCTTTAAGGGTTGTTTTTATTTCCTTTGTTAAATAAAATAAATGGGGAAATGCCTAGAATATACATGACAGATAGTTATCTCTCACATTTCCATGCACTCTCAGTTGTCCTAAAAACCTAAAAACCTGTGAGGAGCAAAGAACACCGGTTTACCTCTCTGGTTGCACATATGTGCTGTTTGTAGCTGTTTTAATTGTCTTTAATAAACTGCATTTGTTTTATTTTGCAGAGAATGGTTAATTTTTCTCAAAACATCTTACACATTTCAAAGTTAAAAAGTCACCTCAGCAGAGTATGAAGGAGAGGTTCCTGAGCTAGGTTTTGGGCTTGGATTTGGGCGTGAGGCAGACCTGGTTCAACCTATTAACAGTTAGGCCATGCTCCACCACGCTTAAGTTTTCTTATCTGTAAAAGGAGGAACGGTAAAGGCCACGCCATTGGGTTGTAGTATGGATTTGAGCAGAGAGTGAATCCTTTCAAACAGAAAAAAGTTGTGTACTATGTTTCATGTATATGTCCACGGTAACATATCTAACAGAAATAGGATGCATGCTATAAATGCAAGCCACATATATAATTTTGAAATTCCTAGTGGCAACATTAAAAAATGTAAAAGGAGCACATCAAATTGATGTCAATAAAATATTTCATTTAATCTAATGTACTCAAAATGTTATCATTTGACATGTAGCAAATAGAAAATTATTAATGAGATATTATGCATTGTTATACTAAGTCTTTGAAATTCGGTGTGTCATTGATCATTTTAGAACAGCAATATTTCAAGTGGTCATGCTAGTGGCTGTCATATTGGACTGGGAAGGTCTTAGAGATACCTAAGCTTTTTATTGCCTATTTTCTAATCAGCCTCCTTGAAACTCTGCCATTGCTTTACTCTTAAACTAGAAGGATGGTTAAACATTTATGTTGCATGGACTATTCTGTGGGCAACATGGTGCTGTGTTTTCCCCAGTGCAATCAGTCTGGACCAGCCCTGGCGGTGGTTCCTGATGATTCTTTTAGGCCTCTGCCGTTACCTTGGAGTAGTTCACCTGTCAAAACTACTGTTCGGGTCTCTCCCCAAGATCTGGACGTTGGCTGAGACACTTCCGTCTGCCAGTGGACTGCCTGGTCTTTGGGGAGGAAGTGGAAATCACCAATTCCAAGATGTGGACCTTGTTTCTTTCTGAAGCACAGAACTCATTTCAGCAATGGGTTCCTAATTCCTGTGAATAGACTATTTTTGTTATTAAAATAAATAAAGTATTTATTTATTTATTTATTTTTAATTTTTAAAAATTTAATCATTATTGCAATTTTTTTTTTTCCATTGCCATTTAGTCCTTCTTATAACCCCATCCCCTGTGGTCCGTGACTTGTCAGGTCAGGAAATGAACAAAAATGTTCTTCAGTTTTTTTCAAATTCTATCCTGAGTCACTATCCTTCATGCCATTTGCAGGGAAAGGCCTTTCCCTTGGGAAGTGAGGCGGGCCCACGAAACCACGAACCCTGTGGAAAGACATCAACCAGGGCTCTGGGCATATAGTAGGAAGCTCACAAATGAATGAATGGAGCTGGATAATTCTTCAATACTGGCTTTATTTAAAATAAAATGTAATTCAAGGAGATTATTATGCTGTTCTTTAAATAGAAAAGGATAATCTGTACCTGGGTTAATGCAAACCCTTCTGTGAATTTCAAATTAGGCAAATTTTAGTAAATGCCTAACATGCTAGTTAGAGTTTAGTAAATGACTAATAGCAAATGACTAATATTCTTCCTAGTCACTGACTATCCTTCATCGTTTTAGAAAAGCCAGTTGTCCGTTTGTTTCCTATTTGCCTTTGATCTCTTCCTTCTGTCTGTGCTCTCCTCACACAGCTCGCATAAAGCCCTTCCTATCCTCTCTGTGTTTTGTGAAAATTGAATATTTATGGGCTCTAATTTTAGGTTTTATTTTCTTAACAGCCAGAAGTAGCATCTTAGCTCAATCATAACTTGCTCTGAAGGGTGCTTAATGTAAATTTCATGTTTTTGGGGGGGACATACTTAAGCAATTCTTATATCCCATGCCTGTAGTTGGTTCAGAGGTCTGTGTTCATTCCCTAGGGCTATAAACATTTTAAATTTCTATAGAATTGTGGCTTTACTCTGGGTGGCCTCATGGATACAGAAGGCCTGATTTTCACTCACTCAAAGACAAGGCTTCCTTTACCTGGGCTCAATCGGAGACCCTAGATAATTGCCGACATAATTTTTCCTCTGCTGTCCTGACCTATCGTGGCTGAGTTGCCCTCCTTATTGCTTCTATTAATAAATCTATCGCTAGTCACTTATATGCACACTGTCATGGGAGCCCTGGTGTCAGTCCCGTTAGCCTACCACTCAAGGCAACTCCTTATGCAGAAATGATCCAAAATGCCCGAGGGAAAGCATCTCATGGCAAAAGTAGTTGCAGCCCCAGCCTTCCAGTCATGGCACTCCTAGCTGTGGCCTCAGTAATGAAACCCCCAATCATTCCGAAGCACTTGATTGTAAATAGGAGTCAAACTAAAGAAGTACAGTTTTGCCTATAAATGTTTTCCACCTGTATTATGCAAAGGAGTATTTACCTTGGCAGCAATGCCTTGTGACATAGGGGTGGGCTCTCAGACTGCTAGTTTTGTTAGTACTTTTTCCTGGGCCCCTAGTAATATTATAGGATTTAAGGGCATTTATCCTTTTTCCCTTGATATCAATGGAATGATGATAATTCATTAAGATTTAGAGTTGTTTCCTAAGAATTCAGCTGAAGTTAGAATTTTGTTATAATTTGCAATTACTGACCAAGAAAGAAACATCCTCCCCCAAAAGAAGGCATACTGTGCTTCTATGCCATCCTTTTTACTTCCCTGTTTTAACATATTTTAGCTTCTCTACAGACCGCTAGTTCAGCTGACATAGCCACCAAGGCCAAGGAAGCATCAGTATAGGCCAATCAGCTTTGCTGTGTCTCCAGGCCACTGTCCCTTATGGGGTCCAACTCACAAATGTGTGCTCTCAGTGACAGGCAGGACCCAGGGACAAGGCGTGGCAAGGTGTAGATTAGGGCGAACTCATTATAGCTACTCAAAAGAATGATGCAAACATGTGTTCTTGTGCAAATGGTGGGTAAGTGGCATCCTAGTTATGAATTAAGGATTGTAAATTGTACTCAAAATCAACCAACTTTTTTCCAGTTATTAGATCCTTGATTACTCAGTCTCTCTGGGCCTCCCTTCACCAAAGACATGACTTAAGTTACCACTATAAACTACCTATTTTAAAGACCATAAAGAAAAAATATGATAATACGTGTCTACTATTTTAAAACATACATTAACAGACATATAGGCTAGTGGTTCAGAATAAATTCTGAAGAAAACCTGTTTTCTTTTTCTTCTTTTTTTGTCCCCCAAATCCCAGCTGTGTTTCTAGCTAGTAGACCAAGGAAAACATTCTTGAGCTGCAAAAGGGTAAAGATGGTATCTACCTCATACAGTTGTTTTAAAGATTAAATGAAATGATATATATAAAGAATTTATAGCCCTGCTGGACACATTGTAAAAGCTCATTGTAAAAAGTCAATGAGTGTTAGCCACTTTAGCTATTATTAAAACATTCTTTAAACCAACCAAAAGACTGATTTGAAAAACTGTAAGTAGACCATTAGAAAACATTTTTAAAGCAATGACATCGACATAATTTTCAATAGAAATAAATAATTGCATTGATAATCAAGCCATACTTTTGGCAATAATAAGAACTGATTTGCCATGGTTGCATTTCAGGTTTATTTTGGACTTAAATACAATAAGTATTGTGGATTCCTTTTTAAAGCTACATGGCTCTGCTGGAGGAAAATAACAAAACAAAACAGGTATCTCTGATGGCCTACTGTTGGTTATATGTTTTCTTAATGTGAAGTGAGTGTCTGAGCTTATTATACTAATATGAGCCTGCCATTCCTAAAATTTATGACTCCAAATTAGTGGCATTTGTATCATTACTAGTGCACTTGCTAGTCAATACTGAAATGCATTCATTGGCTCCAAGTGACAGAAATTGTACTATACTACTATTTTTTATTTTTATTTATTTTTTTATTGTCAGCCTTTGGTACAGAATAATGAGATAATAGTTAAGTGAGGAGTCGAAGAAGATGTTATAGCACTGGGATAATGTTCCTACAACAATGCTAAGGTTTTGCTCATTTTATCAATTTAGTAATATTCACAACATTATAAAGACATCATATCTTTTCCTAGTGTAATAAGAGTATGTTTAGACCATTCATATTAATGAAATGACCTCATTGTAATGTTAGAACTTAACAAATTTGTTCAAGACCTATTATCAAAATGAAGTGTCTGCTTTTTTAAGTCATAGTTTTTTTAAAAAAAGATTTTATTTATTTAGTTTTAGAGAGAAGAGACGGAAAAGAAACATCTACTGGCTGCCTCTTGCAGGCCCCTAACCGGGGACCTGGCCCCCTGGCCTGTAACCCAGGCATGTGCCCTAACTGGGAATTGAACCAGCAACCTTTCTGTTCACAGCCCAGTACTCGACCCACTGAGCCACACCAGCCAGGGCTAAGTCTTATAATTTTTTAATGTATTTTTTCCTACTTCTTTTTATTCAAAATGACAAATTTAAGCTTTAGACCTGCCTTATGAAAATGAAGAGAGGCTGTGGTAGTAACTAGTCATTGGCATTTGCATGTTATTCATAGCCTGCTCTTTATTTAATGGACAAATAAGTCTCATTAACACACACCCCTCCAATAAGAAAAGTAGGTTTTTATCTGTGGAGAAAGTAAAGGCAATTATTTGAGTAACTTAGGCCCATCCTTCCCAAATTCTTGTTTAAAATACTAGTTTTCAATTAGGGGCAATTTTGTTCCCAGAAGACAAAAGTCTGGAGACATTATTGATTGTCCAGCCTGGGTTGGGGAGCGCTACTGACATGTGGATGGAGGCCAAGGAAGGGACTAAGTATCCTATGATGCATAGGACAGGCCACGTAAGGACCAATTTATATGACCTGGTCCAAAATGTCCATAGTGCCAAGGTTGTGAAACCATGGTCCAAAACACCCCAGTGTCTCATTTATTACATTCAAGATAGGGTTTAGATTTTGAAATATTCAAAATATTCAGATAAGCTTCCTGAATCTCCGCCTCCTTGTACCCACAAAGAAAGAACAAGGAGTAATTTTTAAAGTATATTGGTCAAAATATTGACATGTCAAAGTTTTGTTTTGAAAGAGGATAATTGAAATGAAATAGAAATGTATGTGTGATTTTCCTTCAAAGTGATTTTTTAAATTATAAGAATGGAGATGAAGATACGAAACTTTTTTTATAAAGTGTCATTTCATTAAAAATAATCTAGAGAATTCTTTAAGATTCTTAATTCAAAAAGATCAGGTAAATAAAAAAATTTATTTCTTTTTCTTTAATCCTCACCCAAAGGTATGTTTATTAATTTTAGAGATGGGGGAGAGAGAGAGAAAGAGAGAGAGAGAGACACTGATGTAAGAGAGAAGCAGACCGGTTGCCTCCTGCACACATCCCAACTGGGGATCGAACCCTAAACCTAGGTATGTGCCCTGACCTTTTGGTGTGTAGGATGATGCTCCAACCAACTAAGCCACCCAGCCAGGACTCCTTCATTTTTTTTCCCCCAAAGTGCAGTGCTTCTACACCTTTAAACAAATGCATGCTGTGTAAAGACTGACAATTGAATCCTTTTATCTAATTTCTGAGTATTAGATCACTTGATATATAAGAAAATGAAAGTTACATTGACTCTCAGAGAAACAGCCTATATCATAGATAAACACACATGTACACACAGATACAAATCAACAAAAAAACCAAAACACCCTCAACCCCAGGCCTCTTAGGAAAAGTAGCGCTATATATATATATATATATATATATATATATATATATATATATATTTGCAAAACAAACATAAAATACTCTCCTAGACATTTTTCCACTGAGCATCCAAGTTGTGTCGAATGCTCCATTTCTAACTCTTAAGTCAATTTATGGGAGGGGTTTGTAAAAGCACTTTAGTGAGGAAAACCAGTGATCGCAATGCATCAAAGTTAAGCAGTAGCGAGGTTATCACTCCGTGAAAAATCACATAAACATTTCACATATAAAATATTATTCATCAGGGCAAAACCCTCTAAGGGGGTTGAGAGATAACAAAGATTTCATGAAAGCTTTTTTTTTTTTTAAAGAATATATTCCTCAACTGAGATGGAATCTGTGATCACGTAGTAGGTAAGGGGTGAGTATAATTGAGAAGAAAATTAGCAAATCTTAAATATCTGCCTCTACAATATCATTACCCATAAACTTGCCCTTTTCCCACCCTCTTTTCCCCAAAGACTGATGTCCCATCTCTGAACTGACGGAGATGTGTGCTTTTTAACAGCTAAATCAACAAGGTTTCACATGAGTAGTGCTGTTCGGTGTGGTTGACTGATTTCATGAAAAACTAATCATGTATTCATCATTGAGATCAAACACTTCCCAAGTAATTATCATCTAAACCCAATCTGATAGGATCTGAAAAAGTGGCAGTGCTGATATAATCAGAGACTAAGCAGAATAGTTCTCTTAGCTTTTGTAAACCTTGGGTTGGAAAGCACAAAACTGAAATTGTATTTTATAATTAAGAAAGGTGAAGTTGGCAGGCTGCAATCAATTATTTCAATCAATCCTAAGAACTTTAGCTTGCCTGGTTATTTACTGAAACACATTTAAAATTGACTTTTTATACATAGTCTTTGAAACATTTTTTAATATAAAAATGCAAAGAAGTTTTTGAATTAAAATATGAGCCCTTTGTGTACCCACTATAAAATAGTGTAATATCACTTCCATAGTTTCCTTGTTTTGAGCGGTGGTATTATTCTTTTTGATAAAGAACTATTATTAAATTGAATTATATGTCATTACAAAATGACTACTTTCAGAAAACTTTATTTTAGCTTTATGTGTGTGATTATAAATTTAGACGAAGATAAACAATGTAGAACACTTAAGTACTTTCGCTCAAATCACCGTGAATGCTTATGCGTTGGATAATATAAGTGCTTTTCATGTGTTATTTCATTTAGTCTTAAAACAGTTTACTGAGGGAGATCAAATTATAACCCCACTTACAAATGAGGAAAACAAGTCAACGAGATTCTGTGTCTTGCTCAATGCTCCGCCTCACACCGGCCTGCCTCGCCCTTATTCTGTAATACTTGCATGGCAGTCATTTGATCACTGGTTAACACTATTGTATACAGGAATTTCTATATGCCAGGGATTTAGCTGTGCATTTTATTAATGGCCATTGGATTCCTATGAAGCACAGGATCTTAAGTTGTGAAATGGCGATGATAATCCCTACTTCCAAAGTTATGGAAATAGAGCTCAAGCGGGTCCAGGATCTACTATCGCGCCTGCGCAGAATGGGGAGCTTTGTTAAGTGACTTGTGTTGGATCCAACGGCCGGCAGAGAAAAGGGTCTGTCTTATATTGCGGTTAGATTCTCAGAAATAAGCCTGAGACACTGGCAGAGCTGCTGCCACAGTTAGTCCATGTGGGTACAAAAAATATCACCCAACCTCGGGTAGTAGAAGAGTGCTGTTTCCAAACAGATCCTGCCACCTTCTGGAAAAACAGACACAACGTGAAGTTTAACAAATCAAATCATATGATTTGTTTGAATAAGTGATTGGTTTTATCAATCTAAATATTCACATTTTATAATTTCTAATATATGCACCCACTGCACATATTTTATCTATACTTTTATGAGTTTCTATTCATTGTTCAAGATGAAATAAATTTCTGAAACCTAGAAAATTTACTTCATTATCCATTTTTCATTTTCTTTCATTTACCATTATAGAACATAAACCAAATTCTACCCATTTTAACCACATTGATTATTTAATGCCTTTATCAAATTCAGTAGTATTAGACATCCATTAAGTGCTGGACACAAAGAAAGTAACTTATATATTTCTTACAAATTTGGGGTGTGTAGAATTGGAAGTCCTTTCTCATAGTCGAACTCCCTGAAGCAGAGTGGAACGGTGGTTGCCAGCAACCAGAGGGACATGGGGGATGTCGGTCCAGGGATACGAAGTTTCAGTGATGTCAGGTGAATGTGATCAGGAGAACTATGTTCAGCCTGGTGACCAGAGTTAACACTAATGAACTGGTACCTGAAGTTTGCCAAGGTGTCCTCGCTACACACGTACATAAGGCAACTATGTAAAGTGATACATATGTTAATCAGCTAGCTTGTGGCAGCTGTCTCACATTGTATATGGTGATACCAAAACATCAAGTGTATACAATTTTATTTACCAATAAAACTCAAAAATATGGGGGAAAATAATAAGCCTCTTCACCAAAGTTAAGTTCGAGTCATTTAAATGAGATTAAAAACAAAAAACAAAAACCTAGTTAGAAAGTTATATTCTTGGTGGAGACAAACATATTTCCTCTGCATTTCATGACTTCAGGTCTATTAACAGGAGAAAATCATTTATGTCTTTGAAGAATCACCACTAACAAATGGAAACATATGCACTCACTCACAATGTCCCTCAAACACAAGTCGGGCTCTTTGAGAATAAGGTCAGTTCCATCCATTTCACTTTAGGTATTCCTTTAACCAAAAGCTATTTTCACCTCTTCACAAAATAAGCCAGCTACTAACTGAGATTTTTCATTGCATCATTTGCTAATGGCTCACATGCATGTAGGTCCAAGAGCCCACTGATTTTTCTTCCATTTAAACTGGCAGATACTCTTTGTATTACAGGTAGGAGTTATATATGTGCCCCATGGTTTGGGGCCTGAACTAATTTCTGGTTGAATAGTAAAGTTCTTTCCAAGGCTATATTATGTAAGTAGGCCTGGAAGTATATTTATACCCCTCAAAGGCAACATTGGTGTTGATTTTTAAAAAAATTTTGATAACTATGTTTAAGGTATAGCAATAATGTTACTGTATTATTAGCAAAAAGCACTGCTTAGAATATTACCCTTCAAATTTGTCTGAGTATGGAGCAATTGATATTAATTAGTTAAAATAATTTCAATTACCACCACAGAGAGTTTAAAGAGCCATTTTTACTTTAATTTTAGATTTTTAAGCCTGTCTTTTAAATTCCAATTTCCCCAGATTTCCTTGTCAGTGGTTATTTGTGGGTTTTAAAACATCTGAAAAGAGTTCAGATCTTGATAATGTTCTAAGCATTATCATACTGTTAATAAATGTGGCTTGGCGTTTGTTACTTGATAGATCAGTACATCTAATGAGTAGCAGTTGCTGGTTTTATTCCCACATGTTCATTTTATCTAATCACTATTTTATTCTCAAATAACCTGTGTTGCTCTCATGATCATGAACAAAGGGGAAACATCAAACATGTCTGTTAATCAGAAATTTCAAGAAAACTAACTCTTGTGATCACAGACCACTTTAAAGAATAGTTTTAGGAGTACAAGTAGAAGAGTAAATTTACCTAAATATCCAAATGTTTGTCATCTGATATAATGGAACTCTATGTTTTGAATGTTTTATTTATTTATCGAGCTTATTGGGGTGGCATTGGTTAATAAGATCATATAGGTTTCAAGTACACATTTTTATGGTACACGATCTGTGCATTGCATTGTGTGCCCACTGCCCAAAGTCAAATCATTTTCTGTCACCATTCATTTGGTCCCTTTGCCCTTTACTACCCTCACCACTTGCTTTGACTTCTTTCAATTTGCTTTCCAGCATTTATTTTTTGTTCAAAATTATTTAAGTGTCGTTGCAGTTATGGTAGAATGGCTCTGTTTTCTCTCTGGTGCTCCCAAGGGTTCCCTTTCATTACAGACATCTGCATAGCCGAAAACACAAAAGATTGTCCTAGGGCTGTATGTACCAGCTACAAGTAAAAATAAGACAAACAGTAAGGAACAATTTAAAATCCTCATATATCAACAGTACCATGAATAGTAGGTTATTCTCTGGAATATGGAAAAAAAGCTCTCCAAAAAAATATACATGACAAAAAAAGGAGAGAATCCCACGGATATGGCTAAATTGGGAGAGCCTCTAATGCAAATCCTGAACAACAAAACAGGTTTGTATCACAAGGAAAAAATATATATATTGCAAGGAGGAAGGGGGAGGACTGCTGAGATGAAGTGGGAAAAACATGAGTCAGCCATGGAAAAAGCTTTAGAAATATTGAGGTGATAGGAGGTACAAAGAAGCAGTAGGCAAGAAAAAAAACAGAAACGTCACAGTGCTTTCCTCTTTTTTGACTCTCTAGATCAACACCAAAATGACATCAAAAAGAAACTGGAAGTTCCCCCCTCAATTTCATAGAAGTATTTTGCTTTATCAGTTAATTCACTTTCATAATATTTTTTGTATTCTCCTAAAAATGATTTCTCAGGATTCTGCTAGAAAATCAAACACATGAGAAAAATATTGCACAAAACCAAATATCTTCTAGCAATTGGTGATTAAAATTTCAACCAATCTGATGGCATTTTAATTAGAACTCTTTGGAGGTTTTGATATTTTCTGGGTGCCAGTTGGGGATACTCAGGTCATTCCATTCATGGGATAAATTAGGTTACAGCTTAGGTGAAACAAGCTGCGGGGATGTGGAAAGCTCATCCACGCTTGTTTTGCGGAACTGCTCAGGGCGGGGTGTTCCGGCTGGGATCCCGAAAAGCAGCACTTCCGCCACTGAGGCTTCCTTACCCACTTATCTGCCCCCTTTTAAAACTGTATTTTAATTTAAAAGCTGTCACTACAGCTGGAAAACAAGATGAGTAAGTCAAACAATCAAACCATCAACATAAAGTGTCAGACACGGCAGAACATTTGAAGGCCCACGTAACGTAAACAGAAACGGGGACGTCAACATGACACCAGGAAGAGTTTATTATTCTTTGGGGCTGTTAAGAAAAATTCCACAGAAATCGCATGTATTCGTGGTAATCACCACATGTACTGTAGGGTGGGGCAAGAGTAGGTTTGTGGTTGTGAGTACACCAAAACCAGAGTTTATTCTTGCATTATTATTTATTCATTATTATGTGATTTTTCCATACAAACAATGGTAAACCTACTTTTGCCCCGCCCTGTATAATTAGTATTCACCAGAGTAAAGCTGAAAGTCTTAGTTGGGTTGCTTTCACATTTAATTTTAGCCCTGACTTACTAAAACACAAACCAAAAAAGAGCCCTCACCCCTGCAAATATATATATATATTTGCATAAAATATATATATATTTTAGCTGCCTCTTCTTTTAAGAAGTAGGCACAAAAGTATGACTTATTGCTAAAAATAGAAAGCTGTCCCTTCAGAAGCTATGACCTCTGGCTTCTGCAGGTTTTTATTAATCTCAGTAGGCATCACCCATAGACAGCATCTTTTGCCAAGTGAATCTCAACTCACAACCTTCAGTGTTTTTAGATCATCTTCACACAAAACAATGGTCTTTCACTGGTATGTGTTAAATATCATCTGTGACTAAGGGATTTAGAAATGGCTTAGCTTAGTTTGCCCAGAAAGGACACCAGTGAGAGCTAGTGTTTTGACTACGTTTTAGGAAGACAAGGAAATTCAGACTTGGCCAGGACTATGTAGAGCATTCCCTTTTGTTGTCAGCTTTTTCTGCTTATTTCATATCTGTAAGGGGGGGGGGGGGATGTGCCAATTTTCAGGAATGCATTTTGTAGGGCACTGGAGTTTCATTTTATTAAGATTTTATGTAGCTCTTAGTATCTGCAGTGTGCCTTACCACCATGTATTGGTAATTAGTTATTTAATTAAGTTCTGATGATGCAAAAGCTTTATTACTGGAGCCACTCTACTTCCCAAACAATTATTCCTAAAAAGATGGCATATGAAACAGAAATTACATCGAGTCCTCTAATATCAAGACTTACCAGAGCCAGAGAAAGCTTCCTTTAAAAAAAAAATTTATTCTATAAACTATCGCCATTTCAAATAATCTAAAAAATACTACAGAAAGATATCTATTGATAGTTTGACCATGATTCATTTTTTTGTTACTAATTAAAGCCTAAACCCATTTTGTATTATTTTTCATTGTATTTAAATCAAAGATAGTTGTAGGACAACATGCCCCATGTGTTATCCTTTGCTTTTTAAGTAACTGTCTAGATACTTAAAAACAAAATTATGAACACATTCATTCTCTGCCCCCAAATCACTTTTCTGCAACTCATAGGTAGAAAAACCGAGACAAAGTTGACTGAAATCCTATATCCCCTAGTCACTCAGATGTTTAAAAAGAGAAACTAAAATTGTAGATCCCTGATAACCGGTTTGTAAGTGAATAAACATAGTTTGGTTCTATACGAGGGAAAGGTGCTGGATGTACAATGAAGATGATGGCAAACTTGGTTTTTTTGTTTTTTGTTTTTTAAAGTTAACTGCCTTATTTTATTAATTAGCTTAATTTGCAGGTCCTGAGGATAGAAAGGATTTACGCAAAAAGTTAGTGTAGCTAGGCAGGCTAGAATCCAAATACTTTTTTAATACACGAGCACAATTTCCTGACCCTGGTCAGACCCCAGGTAAAAGAGCTCATTCTCTGTAGCGGGTAGGTTGGCCTTGTGTGTATCCATGAGCCAGGAACCAGACATCCGGATACCTGTGTCCTCACCTCATTCATTTTCCACTTTATATTTGAAATTCAACTATTGGGTGTGGCTCTGGGGATCAGAGGCATTGGATGCATTGGGTAGTCTGGGCTCTGCCTTGCCTATTGCAGAAATGAAAGGGTGGTTCTAGTTTTCCATATATTTTTACCACATCCACCCCACCTCATCATTTTGGTTTTTAGTACCAACAATTGTTTATTGCTCACCTACTATGCTCCAGCTGGTCAATGCTAAATGAATATTCCCTTAACTCCTTTGTGATAAGCCGGTTTCACTCAATCTTTTTACTTTCAGTAGGATAAGAAGCTGGCAGGGCTATTAATCATTTATTTGAGTTTATTCATCGAAAAACTTTCACTTGAGTTTTCCCTTGGGAGGCACTGGAGCGAAGGCTTGGTCCATTCAGGGTCCTTGGAGTTATGGGAATTGAGACGAGCAGAGAAATTCTAAGGAGAGACTGCCCTAGCCATCAGGCTGTTCCCCAAAGAAACATTCTTTCTACTACCACCCTTCTAAGCACAGGAGGACAAGCACGGGCTGCAGCTGGGCAGACCTGGGGATGAAACCAGTGCTGGGCCTTCTAGCTGAGAGGTCTCGGGCAAGAGTTATAGAGGCCCTACAAACCCATTTTCCTACCTTTAAATGAGGCTAGGGCTATCCTTTGCAGGCGTTTTTGAGAAGTAAACTAAATAATCTGTTAGGTTCAGTATCTGTTACGCTGGGAGAGCTCAGTCAGTGGGAGCTATGATTTGTTCCATGTTGCCTACCTCCTTCTTAGATTTTGAGGTGCTTGCACACAGGGACCATGCATGTGGCTTCTTTCTTTCTCCCATGAGTCTAGCAAGTCAGGAGCAGAATAAGTTCCCGGTAAAAGTTTGTTTGATGAATGGAGTTAGTTACCCAAAGAACGTGAGCCAAGAGGTCATTGGGTTAAGAACACACCAGATGCCAACCTTCAGCTATATATTCTATGGTGGCTTTTTCAGTCTGTAGTTTTTTAGAAAGATTTTATTTATTTATTTTTAGAGAGGGGAAGGGAGGGAGAAAGAGAGGGAGAGAAACATCAACATGTGGTTGCTTCCCCTACTGGGGACCTGGCCCACAACCCAGGCATGTGCCCTGACTGGGAATAGAACTAGTGACCCTTTGGTTTGCAGGCCGGCGCTCAATCCTCTGAGCCACCAGCTAGGGCTGTTTGTGTTTTGATGGAGTGAGTAGACATCCATAATGTAATTTTTAAAAATTTTTTCATATTTAATTGTTTAAACTGTTACAGCTGTCTTTATTTTTGGATGCAAAAGATAGCTGTCCTTTTTTCGAAGGCATAATACAGACACACAGACACACAGACACACACACGCACACATGCAGGCACACACAACATCAGTTCTTTCTTGCTCTTTTGAATAAGGACTCCATTATATTTTCCTATAGCGGACAAATGGGCTCAGGGATAGTCAACATGTTACCACTGTATAAAGGGAAAAGTCCAGCATAATTACTTTCATTTTGTGTGGTATTAGTGTTGTTTGTATGTGTGAAAGCGACAGAGAAAGGGGTGTACTTATGGCCTGGCCCTTAGTAAGAGCTGACTAAATTTGGAAATCTAGTCAACAGAGAGTGGACAAATTAAGAATCACAGCAAGTTGCTTCCCCTGGGCAGATGAAGTCACTCGACGTGGCAAATTTTTTTTGAGTCCATCCTTGATATGTCATGGGGTTAATTGACATGTCCCTGTTTCATGGATGAGTGGGTGAAGCCGAACCAGGCTGTACCCGTGTTGACACCTGTCTCGCTAAGAGTGAGGCTTTCCTCTCTCTGGAGTGATGCAACATGCCGCACCAGATTCCAGCGGCAGCTATGGGGCCTGGGGAGACGAGCTGGTGCTTGAATGGAGACTCAGCTCTGGGAAAGCCCCAGGGCTCCACTGTGGCCAAGAGCAGGAGCCTAGCTGCTGCGATCTGGGCAGCAGCCTTCGAAAACCTGACTTTGCAGCTCCACTGTCTGGTGAAAAGCCAGCAGGTGACTGGAACACCGCTGAGCAGTCATTGCCAAGAACACTGTGGTCACCGCAAGCTGTGTGCAGGATGGGCTGAGCAGCTCTGGCGGGGGTGGGGGTGGAAGATGTACCCTGGTGAACGGGGTTTGGAGGGATGACAGCATCATCACCCAGACACAGAAGGCACCGCCTTCATTAGCAGCACAGCCCTCAACATACCCTTTAAGAGGATGTTTATGGTATTCAGGGTCAAGCTCTGCTTTTGAAGACAATGAAGGATACAAAGGATTGTTGAATGCACTGTGCTGAGTATCGATACTTGCACGTACCAGAGCAGAGGGGCCTTAAAGGGTCATCTTGGGAGGGGGAGCACAGCAGTGTGTGTGGCTTCAGCACCGTCATAGACAGCTGTCCACAGTTTTCACATACAGCACGGAGCACGGCTGGATGTGAGCTGCGTTGTGACCCGCATAGATTTATATTGCAAAGTGCACTCACGTGTTGATTATGAAAAATGATCTGCAGCTGAAATCTCGCCATCGACTCCTATTGAGGGGATTGTCTCTTGTTTAAGATTATTTAGATGTGGGTTTCCAGTGGCTCTCCTAGAAAATAAAGTGACCTGGAGGAAGAGTGATTCAACAGAAATTTATGGATTGGGTTCTAATTCTGCCCTGTAATGTGTTTTCTGCTCTCGTCTCCGGTTCAGATGAGGGATATGTATACAAATTCTGCGGGAGAGGGCAGAATAGGTAGGATTTAAGAGCACTCTTTGGGTCAGTTCTTTCATCTGTGAAATGAGGACAATGAAAGCATCTCCCTCATAGTGAGTTATGAGTATCAGAGACGAAATGTATGCCAAGTACTTAGTGCAACACTTGGTACATTTTCAGTGCTCAAGAGATGGTAACCACTTAAATTTTTAAAAACTGTATGCACAAGTTTTGGAGATACAACAGACTTGGCTCCAGTCCCAGCTTTGCCATTCACTGGTTATGCAATCTTGGCAAGTTGCTTTTCTAAGCATTGGTTTCATAGAGATATGACAAGGTTTAAATAGAAATAAAATCAATAAATCACCTATTACATAATAACATCACCCATTACATAACATCACTTATTACCTAAAAAGATTATAAGGAATAGATATAAGATATGAGAGGGCCTGGCATATTGTGAGCACCTGATAACTATTAGAACTATTATTAGAAATTAGCCCCATAAATAACATGCTTAGCCCATGTACTGCTGTTGAATGAGGTAATGCCTTGTAGAGCCACCATGATGCTTTCTATAAAAATTAGCTTTCATGTGTATGGATAGAAGTAACATAGGACCGAGTAGTCTGAGACTTTTTGATGCTAGTTTCATCACAGAGACACGCCTTCTGTGTGACCATAGGGCATTGGTTGACCTCGTGCCTTAAGGCATGTAGACATATGCCTTCTGCCTGGCTTCAAAAGCTCATCGCTTACACGGCCCTTTTGAAGTTGGGTGTATGTTCTACAGAGTGCACAGTGTGGCCAGAGGCAAGTCTGGTTCTTTGCTTAAAAGAGAAAAAAGGCCAGGCTAGCATATTCGTTGCTGATCACATGAACTGAACAAAGCACCCGTGTGAATGTGGGTTTATCTGTAAACCTGTGTGTGTTCATAGGATATATATGTGCATATAAATTATATGTGTGTATGTGCATACACACATAAGTATGTATAAAATTTATGTATGTAAGCTGTTCTATTAAATACAATTAACAAATTTTCTAGTTCTTCATTTGTCAAGAATAGCATATGTATAGCAGTTTGAAAATGCAAAATATAACAATATGGTAAAAAATAATTTGCAGTGGTATTTCCTTAAATAAATTTAAAGTTGTATATATGAAGAGAAAGATCATTCTGAATATTTTAAGTCTTTAGAGCATAATCTTTCAGGAACTTGGACAGCATTAAGGCTTTATTTTATGCAATCCACACAAAGTAAAATGCAGAACTGAATTATCATCTTCACTATAGAGACCTAAACCCATTTGCCCCACAAAATTGTTGCAAAAGTCAATGTTAAGGCACCAAGTCCTAGATTATTGTATTTTTTAAATGATGGCTATGTGGTAAAAATACTGTTGCAAAGAGAAATAGTGATATTTTGCTTTGCTATTATAAAATGTTTTGCTTTACATCATTTTGTAGATCAAATATGGAGTAAATGGATAAATGTTCTTACCGTTTAGATATTTCAGTGTTTAATTGTCATCCAAGTGTACAGAGATACATAGCCTAAGGAGTGTGACAAAATATAGATTGATAGTTTACATTTTTTTCAAGTTGTGAACATTTTGTACTATTTGGAAGTATTCCAAAATTTTCTTTTCTCTTTATATCTTTTTTTAAATAAAGGGAAGAATGAGTAAAGAAACATCTGTTCTTTGGGTATGCAGAAACATATTATAATTCTTTTCTACAACAGCACACAGAAGCTTTCTTTGTTACGCTAGTTTTAACCTGATTTCCATCTTAAATTCGGAAAATGCAGATACCCAGCAAGTAGCTATTTGCATGGACATGGGAGAGTACCTATTGCTAAAATACACTTTCTTTTGAACCTGTATGTTCTAGTTATTCATGTACCATCCACTTTCAGTAACCATTTTAATTTCGGGTTTCAATTATCGAATGCAACACAATGACTTCGGAATGTGTGTGATATTTATTTAACCCCTTACTGAAGAACTCATTGGTAGTGAGAAGTGCTCACAGACATGACTACCCAAAGGTTTTAGCAGAGAAATGTTCCCTCATAATGGGCTTATGAAAGACACCGCCTCTGTAATTGACTGAAGTTCAGCTTTAGAACAAGCTGTTTCTTTTATGTACAAAGCTAGCAATTCACAAATCCCAGCTGAAATATATTTTTTGTTGTTGTTGGAAGGTTTCAAAGATAAAACATTTGGAAATTCCTTAATTAGATTTAAGATTTTAGTCTATAGTGGGTTCTCTTTGTAACCAGAATGTATTTATTTGGCAGTTGCTTTATTTAGTGATGCTCATTTCACACTGTGAATAACCAACAAAAACTCTAACATGCTAGCACTCCAATAGCTTTTTTTTTTCTTTTGAAAACAGAAAGCAGAGATACAGAAAGATTTATGGAGAGTGGCCCAAATTGAAACCTATTTGGAAGTACCTTTCCTATTTGCACAGCTAAACATCTTTGTGTTTTATTTTAAATGAAGAAGTACATAGATAGATAGCTCCAAGTTTGAAACACACATTAGGATCTGTTTCTATAAAAACACATTACACAATCAGCATTCATAGAGGGCTGCCAGCTCTGGAAGACTTGCATGCCCATGGGTCAGCCCTGGGGGACAGGCTGTATATAAATACCAACTGCCAGTTCACAGTTTGTGCAAATATAAAGTCTGTTAGGCCAAGATAACATGTATATAGTGTGACATGGCAGTACCTAGCTGCGCACGTGTGCACTTCGGTATATCTAGTGTTTGACATTATTTCACTTCTCACTAAAGCAGCTCGCTATTACAGACAAATTGGTAAAAAGACAACTGTAAGACATGTAGGGTGGAAAGAACTGAATAACAGTAACAACTTTCTAGAAGGTCATGAAGGGAAGAAAGAACTACAGTACACGAAGTCTGCATAACTAGACACTCTTTTGTTCCCTGAAGCGTTAATGAAAAGAGAAAGAGAGTTTTGACCCCAGAATTTGACCCCATGTGCATAGTGGGTGCTCAGTGAACATTTGTTGAAAAGGTGATGTCGTATTAGCTTCTAGTTCCTGTGACTTATTGCTTTGCTTCATGTTCACTGCCAAAGGTCCAGTTCACACATTATCTCTTTTGAGGTGATTAAAATAGCCTCCCAATTGTTTTTCTTTAACCCACTGTAGAGAATTTCAACTAGTGTACTGCAAGAATTTTTAAAACATGAAACACCTAACTACTTAGTCAGGGGCACTGACCTTTTTACCCTTTATTGTCAAATAAAAAAATAACAACAGCAAACACAACAATAGTGATCTGGTGTGAATGAATCAATATTATACCTATTTTTTTGTCAGATCTGCAAAAATTATGTTTTTGGTGTGCCACAGAATTTTAGCAGTTTGTGTGTGCCATGAGGTGAAAAAGGCTGCAAATCGCTGGTCTATTGTCTCTTCAGTCCAATCTAGCCCTCCAGTATCTATTTCCAAATGATCTTTGCAACTGGTTGCCTACCTCCCTCAGCCTCTGCAGATTTGAGCGAAATTATTTCCTAAGCATGTTTCATGCTCTCCCACCTCCCGCAGTTGTAATTATCCTGACCTCTTTTTGCCCCTGGAAGATTAGCGCCACCACCTTGCTCCATTGTATCCTTGAAGGCACACTGCAAAGACCAGTGTTTTCCTGTTGGACATCTTTCTCGCTCTAAGAGGCATCTCTTTCTCCCAGACACTCAAAAGCATTTTATGTATATCTTTCTTAGAAGCGCTTTTAGCTTTCTGATTTGTAATATACTTGTTTATATCAGGGTCTTAAACTTTCTCCTCGCCAGATATTTTTTTAAGGGCTGGAGTTTTTAACTGACTTGCCTTTGTGGCCCGCATGAAACTCCTAAGTCTCCTTTGTCTGAGTAAACCAGTCAGTAGTTCTATCCTTTCATTCCATCCTGTGCTTCTTATTTGTTCATTTAGCACAATTAAAATTATAGAAATAATAGACCAATTTGCTTTTAGTGCTATTGAAAGAATGTAAGGTCTGCAAGAGCTTATGTTTATAGCCAGATTCCAAGTTCCTGGTACATCCACAGTGTCTTGTACAGTGTTGTATATTAGACAGTCAATACACATAAGTGCAGAGACAAATAGATGATTGATTGATCAGGAATACAAACACTTACACATCTGTGTTCCATGTGATCATGTGACTGTGCTCGCCGAAAGACCATGGTCCAGAAAGCAAGGATAGAGAATTGCCATATAATAATTGTACCTAATTTTCGTATCCACTCCATGTAGTAGACATCTTTGTAGCTGCACCTTCTTTTCTTAAGGTGCATACTATCCCTTGACCACACTATCCCTTCCTTCTGCGTAGCTATGATTTCTGAATCTCTATCTCCTAGTATGGTTTCCCTTGAATCCCAGAGACCCACCTGCGTTTTGGACATCTTCACTTATTTGTCCTAGGAAGAGACTGGTTAGTTTTTCACCAAATTACTTCATTTCCTTCTCTATCCTCATTATATGTACAGACCATATGCCTTTTTTTTTTTTCCAGTTAGGTGTAGCCAAGTGATAGAGTTTGGTTATTAGAGTGTTGCTTAAAGTGATGTGCGCATGGCTAGGGCTGGTCCATAAAACTATATTTACCTTCCATTCTCTACCTCTTTGTCTGCCAGGCATGGCTGGACCATAGGTGGAAGAGGCTTAAATCCCTCAATGACTGTGTGGAGCAGAGACATCCCATCTTTAATAGTTAACCTTAAACAAATAACACAGGTCTGTTTGTTAAGCTATTGAAATTTGAAGTTGTTTTTTATAGCAGTTAGCCAAACCTGTGTAATACATACTTTCCCTTTAAACATATCCGCCAAAATTCCTGATCTAAGTCAACGTCCTTTCACCTTTGTTCAGTTAGAATGCTATGAGCTCCCCAAAGTATTTTTTCTCTCATCCCTTATTCCTCATCAGCTGACATTCCATGTCCTTTATTCTTGCTCTCGCTGTTTTAGTTCAGATTATCATCCTGTCTCGACTGGTCTATTGAAGTAATACCCTGAATGATCTTTCTACTCTCTGTCCTGCTACCTTAAATTTATTCTTCACACAGCCTACCATTTTCCTTTTGAAAACATCCGATCTTGAAGCTCTCTCATATGGAAAATTTTAACTCAGGATGAATTAAATTTTCCTTAGCTTGCCACCCAATTAAACCACATCATCAGCCATCCATCTCCTAATTGTCTTCACCTACACTTCTAATGCCAGAGCTCAGGCTCTAAAAACACCAAAAATAGCCAACACCAACAAAAAATCAGAGATAGACTTTTCCCCTAAGAGAGTCCATTTTTTTTCATAATTTTGATTCTCTGCATAAGCTATTACCCAGCCTAAAATGTCTTTTTTCTCCCATTTTCTGTTCAACACATTTTTATTCTCCAAATAGGGCTCAATTAAATAATCACCTTTTCTCCCCTTTCTAACCCCCCATACTAGATTGATTGCTCCCTCCTCTGCACTTTCATGGCACTTCGACTATAACTCCCTTACAGTGTTTATTTCTTTGAATTTTAATTATATGTGTTTCCCAATTGATTGTGAGACATGAAAGGGCAAGGAATTGGCCTTATTTATTTTTGGGTGCTCTGTGCCTAATTTGGTGAGTGGCAACAAAGAAAGTACTCAAAAAAGCTTTGTTGAATATATTTTTAACTATTATGTAAGGCACTATCAAAGACAAATTGTGACCTTTATTTTTCACTGTAGGGTTACCTCAACAAGAATATGTAACTCTTTTTTTTTGCAATAGCTCTGATTAAAAAAAGACTAGTTTGTTTAAATAATAATAATGATTACTGATATTTAATGAATGGTTATTATGTGCTAGGCCCTGTGCTAAATTCCTTATGGGCTTCATCTTGTTTAATCCTTGCAATGATTCTATGAAGTTGATATAATTTTCATCTTAGAGTATTGTCTTAGCTTAAGTTGTTGTGCAGTTATGAATAAAGAAAAACCGTGAGACAAATAGCCTCCTATAGGAGATATTGAGGAATGTACAATTAATTTTCCTTTCCAAGGTGACAAATCATTTGACAATTTCCTAAAATCTTCCTCAACTACCAAAGCTTTATACTTTATATATAGGATAATATGGATCATAGAAAATTCCATTCAAAATTATTTTATTTTTTATAACTTCTTCATTTTCTCTAGATATTTTTCATATATATTTGTAGAATGCTTGAGATAGCAGTCTTTAAAAGTGAATTGTGGAATCAAAACCAAAATGAGATACCACCTCATGCCTGTTAGAATGGCTAGTATCAATGAGACCAAAAATAATGTGCTGATGAGGATGTAGAGAAAAAGGAACCCTCATACACTGCTGGTGTGAATATAAATTGATATAGCCACTATGGAAAATCATATGAAGCTTCCTCAAAAAAATAATTAAGAAGCACAGATTGGTAGTTACAAAATAGTCACAGGGATGTAAGGAGAGCATAGGGAATATAGTCGATAATTCTGTGACAACTATGTATGGTAACAGTTGGGATACTGGAAATATTGAGGGGAATGCTATGTAAAGTATTAATACAGAATTATCTAATCACTAAGCTGTATACCTGAAACCAATAAAAAACTGAAAGAAAAAATTAAGAACAGAATATGACCCAGCAATCCCTCTTCTGAGTATCTACCTCCAAAATTTGAAAACACATATGTATGTACCCCCATGTGTTTACTGCAGCATCGGTCATGGTGGCCAAGACATGGAAGCAACCCCAGTGTCCTTCGCTAGAGGACAGGGTAAAGGAGAGTGGTGTATGTGTATATGCCACGTACTACCACTCAGCCATGAGAAGAGGTGAAATACTGCCATTTGTGACAACACTGATGGATCTTGAGAGTATCATGCTAAACAGAATAAGTCCGACAGAAAGAACAAGGAGCCTAAGATTTCACTCATATGTGGGATATAAAACAGAAAGCAACAAACAAAGAAGCAAAGCAAACTAGTATAGACAACACTTACTGCCTTACCAGAGGGAAAGGGGCAGGGGGATGATGAGAAGGGTAAATAGAGTGAAATACATGGTGGTAGAGGTAGACTAGACTCTGGGTGGTAAGCACACATGCAGTGTACAGACTATGTGTTACAGAATTGTACACTTGAAACTTAGGTAATGTTATTAACCAATGTCACCCCGATAAACTTAATTTAAAAAATAAATTCTAACAAAGATGTTTTTCAGCCTTCAAAATCTTTGTGAGCCTTATATACATTTACCCAGGCTACAGGTATTGTGTCATTCTTGAAAATAAAAAGGCCTAGAAATGATGTTATCTGATAACTGAAATGACTTAAACCTCCCAGTAGCCTGAGATCCCAAGAAAATCCAGCCCATATGAAATAAAACTATAATAAAGGGGTAAAATGTATTGAATTTCTATTACTCCTTTTAAAAATAGTTTAGGGTGCATATATATTGGTCAATGATAATCTTTACGGCATCTATATTAAGCTATTCCAAATGTATTCATGAAATCAACTCAGATTTTATAACCCTCCTGATCAATTCCCTCTAGTTTATTTCATTATGAAAACTTCTTCCCCACCTCAACCCCAGGCGTTATTTTTGGCCCTCCTAGATGGAACTGGCTAGTGATGTCCTGAGCACCAATGGCATTGGAGACTGAACTGAACATTGAGGTTTCTGGGCAGGCTGAGTCGTCTGGCAAGTGCCGGGTGAGGCCAAGAGACATGCAGCAATGGGGAAGTGCACTGTGGCAAATCAACCGCTCTTCTGTTTTATCAACAGTAATGCTTTTCCCCCGTTTGAATAGATCAGAGAATGTTGAATAGAGTGGCTGCTATACCCAGAGCCAGAAGTCCAGAATTGGCAATTCCAGGGTAATTTTTTAAGGACCTCAAAAGGCGGCAGACATACACAGTGATTTATTGTTTCATATCATCCAAATCTTAAGGACACCAATAAATTTTTAAGAGCTTGTCTATTTCCAAGGCTGGTGGAAATATGATTCTATATTTATCTCAATATATAATTAACAATAATTTATAAGTAATGGGTTTCATGCTCTGAAGACAAATTACTGGCCTTTCTTTTTTCTCTTTCTCTTGTATAAGTGGTGGCTGGGGGTTGGGGTGCTGCACAGTGATTTTCATGACGCCCAATTTGGCATCTTATGCTGTCAAAATGAGCTCATGATTTCAGGTGAGGAATAAGCGTGAGCATATGAACCCTCAAGCTAAAGAGATGAAATTTTCATCTGAATGTCCTAAAGAATAAAAATGATGGAGATAAAAACAGAAAATACATGACATGGACAAAGTTGTTTCTAACTAGAACATTTTTCAAAGTTTTCTAGGGGCATCAATTGCTCTCTGAGCAAATCGTTTAGTACAGAGCTCTAGTGAGAGCATTAGCCAACGATCTTCTCTTCTCTGCCTGCAATTAGATTAGTCCAGAATCTAATAGAATCGTGTAGACCAGAATTTATGGTGATTTGTATTCCAGAAGGTTCCTTGCACCACGCTTTTCAGAAATTAAATAAAGAAAACTACTAAAACATGCACCAATGATTGCATATTTCTTTTTCTTTTAAGTTGCTCATTTCTCTTTTAGTTTCAAAGGTTTATTTCATAAAAAACAAAGTTAAAGACACTGTACTATAAACATTCTCAAACCCCAAACGCGTTGTTTGTTATTGCTGTCATGAATGTCATAAGCATTCTTTCCATGTATATTTATGTATTTACTTTCTTGGTTGTCTAGTTTATAAACTACTGGAGAGGGAGACTTATATACCTTTCTATCTCCCAGGAACATTATTATTATTATTATTATTATTGTTATGATTATCATCTACATCGGCATTATCATTTGCACACAGTAGGTCCTCTGCAGGTAAGTATCAGTGTTTTAAAATTAATTCAGAGCCTACAGCAGGAAAGGTGCCGTATGTGTTTGGAAAGTGAAGCCTGAGAAGGGTAAGTAGTTGTTCCGCCCAGTGAGTGGCGCATGCTCTTGCCCTGCGCCTGCACAGGGAGGTTCTGAGGTCTGTTCTGGTTGTCACGTGAGACCAAATTCATTAGCAAAGTGTGCAGGCAGGCATGGCCGTAGCTGGTATTTCTGGGCTGCCGTGTGAAAACTCATCATGTTGACTGATCTGACCAAACGTGATTATCTCAAGAATTCGTGAAGCCATTCTGCTCAAGGCATAGAATTTCTTCTTTTACCCATCGTCTATTTTTCTAAATTGCTTTGTTTCCTAAAACATAAAACATACTGAATATGCCCCTGTATTTTTAAGCAAATGATTAAATCTCAGCTTGACGTGTGCAATAATGCCAGCCAAATTGTCCACATTTATCTGGTATGCCACTCGTCCAGGAAAGTGAAACCTCTTATCAGTTAGGTGGTTCTTCCTATGCTCCATGTACCAGAAGTGCTGAGACTTTAGAGGGAAAGTGTATACAATTTCATACTACATAACACCTGCAACAATGAACACGTGTACAAAGTTCAGAAACAGTACAGAAAGATAGACTGATTTCAAGTATATTTAAGTGTTTTGTGAGAATTATTATAATGAGAAATGTTATGTAAGAATTAAAATATTTTATGGCCTAATTAAAACTGATTATAGCTGACAAAAACTGACAAAGTAATATTCTGCCATTGTTAATACCTTTGTTTCCAAATTGTTTACAAACTCTAATGAACCAGGGTTTCAAATGATTATTATGGCTATTAAAGAGCCAAACATTTGTTTAGGTAGAGATAGTATTGACTGCTATATGAAAAATATTTATACTCCATGTTAAAGATTGATTCCTTAAAGGTAAAGGTAAAAAAATAAAAGAGATTAATTTTCTTTACTGGTTATTAAGAATTGTGATTTGTTTATGTTTGGGAAATATGTTCTGATGTGAGGAATCGGTAGGAATTCCAGGCAGCCTTTGGTGAACAGGTCCTATGCTTTTAGGTCTTGGCTTTTGCCTTCTACCATTCAGGGATTTGGGAATACCTCTACAAACAGGGACACTTCTCCAGGAGGCACCACTGTGTTCTAGGCACCGAACAGAGACATTTACATCCCGCTTCTCGAGTGTGGTCCACAGAGCAACTGCATCGGCATCACCTGGGAGCTCCCCAGAAAGGACCTCTGGCTCCGCCAGACCTGCATGGCGGCAAGATCTCCAAGTACGTGTGCACGTAACAGTCTGGGGAGCTTTGCTTTCACATTTTATTTCTAATTCCTCGGTGAAGACCTGCAAGTTTGGAGAAGTTAAGTCAATATGCAGAGTCACCAAGGCCGGAAGAGGTGGAGCGGCTCTCTTTACTCAGACTTGGTCAGGTTTGCATGTACAGTTATACCCTTCACTTGTTGAAAGCTTACCCCTTAAGTTTCCAGCTCAGATACTACCCCTCACTTAAATCTTCCTTGATGCCTCTTGTTGCAAGTAACCTTTCCTGTTTACGTGTCTCACATTATTTTAACCTTTTCTGGTTTTGCCATATAGCATAGCCTTGCCTTAGATTGGTATTGGTAGTGTCCACAAGGACAGAAACTATCTTCTTAGGCTTGCATAGTCTATGGCAACTAGTGTAACAGCTACTGTACAATTTGTGCTTAATGGATGCTTGAATAAATTAATGACTGCCTTTGCCCTTTAAATAAAGCCATTCCATAGTTCATTAGGACAAGTAAATCCTATTATAGTTATATTTAGTGTATTAACAACTGCTAATTGCTTGCAGGTTATTACTGCCTTGTTCACATTAATATTAATACTGATATTTCTACCATGTGTATAAGATTTTATACCTTACAAAGCACTTTAACACCTATGACAACACTTAATCCTCCTTATAATCTTGTGGCATAAGAATTCTATTATCTTCATTTTACAGATACAGAAATTCATGCTTACAGAAATTGTGACCCGCCCCATCCCTATACCAGGCTTCTCAGTCCAGACAGAGTACCAGTGCTGGGAAAAGGAGCCCCTATAACATCTGGCTTTGATAACCAGTGGTGATTTTGGCTACCTAGGTGAGATGAAGCCTCCTAGAAATTCAGGAAACCCTTAAAGGGCCCACACACAGGCTCACTTGCTCCCTCGAACTCACGCTGTGCTTCAGCAGAGGGACAGTGCCCAGGGAGGCACCAGAGAGAAACCGACTTGTGTAACTTCAAGGCAAGGGCTGGAGGGACAGCCGCCATCGTCCCTGTGTTGAGCCCTCCTCCCACACTGCCAAATCTCAGTCTGCCTTAGCCTGATGATCTCAACTCGTTCCACCCGGATGACCCCCTGAGACACAATCCCACCCTACTTGAGGGCCACCAGAGGCTAGTTTGGTGGCAGGAAGCCAGCCTTGGCCCACACTGCAGTCTTTCTTTGAAAACTCTCAAAGGTCTGCAGGTGACAACTGGCCTCAGTATGCCCTGTGCTTTTGCTTAATGGTCCCCAGTTCAGCACTGGCACATAATCTGAATTTGCATTAACCTGGTGAATACCACTTGCCCCACCCTGGTGCTTCCTGAGACCCTGCCTAACCCAGCTAGAAAACAACTTGATGATCTTTCAGCAGCTGGGACTTTTGCGTAGTCAGCAGGTGGTGGTAGACCTCGGGGTACCCTGTGTCTTTTGCTGAGCTGCCCCAGGCCCAGCACTGGCAGCAGCTGACCTTGGTTTGCAGTGTGGCCTCTCTCACATGCCTCCAGACCCAGTGCAGGCAGCCATCAACTGCAGATAGCTTTGCAGTTTTTACCAGAGGGCCCTGGGCTTGTCACAGGCAATGGCCAGCACTGGACCCCCTCCCAAGAGGCCCTATAACCAACACACCCAGTGGCTGGCTTCAGGCCACAACAGAGCACCGCCCAAATAGCTCCACAAGCAGCACTCGCAGGGTGGTCCCGCAAGCACCAGAGCCCATGGGGGTAAATCCCGCCTGTTCTGTGAGGCCACTGCAGAGCAGCTTGTGTGCTGTGGTCATGGCCAGTCCTGACAGCCAATCAGTCTGAGGACCAGTCCCACCTACTAACATACCAACAGTAATGAAGGCTCTTCCACAACTGGAGGGTGTACACAGCACACAGAAGAAGCACCCTTGAAGTACTCAGCTCAGGTGATCAGGGAGACTGCCACTTGTCCCCAAAGGACAACTACTATATAAGGCCACCCTGCTGAGACTGGGAGACATAGCAGGTCTTCCTAATATATAGAAACAAACCCAGAGACCAGATGGATTTAATTTAATTTTTTAGAGCATTTCACACCAAAACAGCAGAGTCTGTTCTTTTCAAGTGCATGTGGAACATTTTTCAGAATAAACCATATGTTAGGCCACAAAACAAGTTTCATAGAGTTAAGAAGATTGAAATTATATCAAGCATCTTCTCTGACCACAATGGTATGAAACTAGGAATTAATTACAAGAAAAAAAACTAAAAAACACACAAACTCATGGAGGCTAACATAACATGCTACTAAACAATGAATGGGTTAATAATGAGATCAAGGAAGAAATCAAAACATATCTTGAGACAAATGAAAATGAAAACACAATGACTCAAAATCTATGGGATACAGCAAAAACAGTCCTCAGACAGAAACGCATAGCAATATGGGCCTACCTAGAGAAACGAGAAAAATCTCAAACTATTTAAACTTACACCTAGCTAAATTAGAAAAAGTATAACAAACAACTCATAGTGAGTAGGAGAAAGGAAATAATTAAAATAATCATCTAAAATTTCAATGAAATCAAGATCTGTTTCTTTGAAAATATAAATGAAATTGATAAACTTTTAACCAGACTCATCAAAAAAATGAGAAAGGACCCAAATAAATAAAATTAGGGATGAAAGAGGAGAAATGACAACTGACCCCATAGAAATATGAAGGATTATAAGAAAATAATATGAACAATTATATGCCAAGAAACTAGACAATCTGAAAGAAACGATTAAATTCCTAGAGTAAAAAATCTTCCAAGACTGAATCAAGATGAAACAGAAAATCTGAACAGTCCAGTTATAACTAAAAAAATCAAATCAGTAATCAACAAAACTTCCAAGAAACAAAAGTCCTGGACCAACAAATTTACAGGTGAATTTTACTAAATATTCAAAAATAAATTAACACTTACATTTCTCAAACTAGTCCAAAAAATTCAAAAAGAGGAAAGGCTTCCAAGCTCATTTTATGAGGCCACCTTACCTTGATTCCCAAACCAGACAAAGGCATTACAAAAAAAATAATTATAGGCCAATATCCCTGATGAACATAGATGGAATAATCCTCAACAAATTGTTAACAAACCAAATTCAGCAATACATTAAAAAGATCATAAAATGTAATCAAGTGTGATTTATTCCTGGGATGCAAGGTTGGTAAAATACCCACAAATCAATTAACATGATATACCACGTAAACAAAATGAAGGATAAAAATTATATGATCATACCAATAGAAGCAGGAAAAGCATTTGACAAAATCCAGCATCCATTTATGATAAAAATTCTCAGCAAAGTGAAAATTGAGGGAATAAACCTATATCTATTATTTATATAATAAAGGCCATATACATGCAAACACAGCTAATATCATAGTCAATGGAGGAAAGCTAATAGTATTTTCTTTAAGATCAGGGATTAGACCAGGATGCTCACTTTCACCACTTTTATACAACGTAGTATTGGAAATCCTAGCTATAGCATTAGACAAGAAAAAGAAGTAGCTTCCAAATTAGAAAGAAAAAAAATAGAACTATCATTATTTGCCTACTGTATAAGCCCTGACCAGGGACTGAACCCACAACATAGGTATGTGCCCTGATTGGGGATTGAACCTGCAACATTTTGGTGTACAGTACGATGCCCCAACTGGTCAAGACAGTTAGTATTTTTAAATAAAGATTAAGAGTAATGATAAAATAAAATTCATTTGATATTAGAAAAAGAAATTAAATGACATGAAAAATATGACAGAGAACAACATGGAATAGAAACTTAAAGCCTTCTAATGCCAAGGTTTGTGCTCCTTCAAGTGTTCTTCTGAAGCAAAAACACGGGTCTTGTGTGAAGTCAAGAACTATTTTCTCAAATGGTGTTTATAGTAGAAGCCCTCATATACAGCATGCATTGACCTTAAGACACTATCCCTCAAAAGAAGACACTGAAATCAGAAATATAAGAAAGAAAAACTCTACAGGATTTGTTAAATGATTAGCAAAGTCTAGAGAGGATGAAAGAGGGATAGAATTACAAGGAGCCCGAGATTTGGAGCCCAGGTGCCTGGAGGTATGATGATACCACTGGTTTAGCAAACACAGTCTCGGGGCCTGGGAGAGAAAAGAACTCATGGGAGGAGAGCAGTCATGGCTAACCTGTCCTTTTTTTCCTGTTTCTAAGTGTGGATATCCATAACCTGAGTGACTATGTTGATCACAGGACCTGTCACATAAGGGAGAATGAAACCTGTAAGTTTTTTTAAGGCACTGAGACTTAGGGGTTCTTAGTAATTACAGTACCATCTGCATTCTAAGTCACCCTGACACACTGATAAACACAATGAACTCACTATAGACCATTTGTTGAGTACAAAACAATTCAAGTTCTTGATTTTATACTGTTAGAACTTCTCTCTCACCTCCTCGTTGTGAATTAGCAGCCTGCAACATTGCTGATGTCTCACTCACCCGGATTTCAAAGACTCTTCATCTAACTGTTGATGGTGCTGAGTAGAAAGACCTGGGATCTGAAGTGAGAAACCCTCAGGTACAACCTTGGCTCTGCTTCTCTATAACTGTGAACTAGAATAATTCACTTAACTAGTCTGAATGCAATTTATTCATCTACCAACTGGGTGAATAATGCCATACTGTGTCTATGGTTGTGAAGAGCCAATGAGCTATTAAGGTTGAAAGCAGTTTGTAAATTTTAATATGGTATTTCAATGTAGTTGTTATTAGTGTAAGAGCAGAACAAAGGACAAAGGATTGCTATCAATGTAAATATTGACTTCAAAGCAAATTATATATATTTTTAAATTAAGATACATTTTTAAATATTAAAATGCTTTACATACTTTACATACTTTCATTTCAGTATAACAATAAGTTCTACTTTAAGTGTATGGAAAACCGAAGTTTCTAAAAAAAATTCCAAAAACAACTACCAAGGGATCCAGTAATCCTACTTCTGGGTATTGGTCCAAACTAATTGAAATCAAGATCTTGAAGAGATATTAGCACTCCTATGGTCATTGTAGCATTATTCACCATAGCCAAGGTGATGAAACAACCTAACTGTCCATCAACAGATGAATGGATAAAGAAAATGTGGCATAAACATATAATAAAATATTATTCAGTCTTAAAAAGAAGGAAATTCTGCAACATGCAGCAAAATAGGTGAACCTTGAGGACATTATGCCAAGTAAAATAACCCCGTTACAGATTCTTCTTTGGTTATGAAGCTGAAGGGCTTCCACTCTCTCCAAAGGCCATGGCATTGTATTCACTGGATCCCATGCCCTTTTTTTCTATTCTTCTGTAATTAATGTTTCTCTCTTTTCTGGATCATTGTTATCACCATGCACATATGCTCTCTCCCATTATTTAAAAGTATCTTCTTGGCTCCAATATTCCTTCTGGCCACAACTCCATTTCTTTTTTTACCATCAACGACTTCCTAGGAGTCATCTGTAGACACTGTCTGCGCTTCCTCCTCTCTCATCCTCTCCTCACATGCCCCATCCAAGCTTCCTTCTGGAAGCTCACACATTATTGAAATGGCTCTGGTCAGGGTCAGGATTGACCTCCATAATGCTACATCCAATGGGCATTTTGTCTCTTTTTATCTTATTCAACTTCTCATTAGAATCCAACACAGCCAGCTGCTACCTTTTTCTTGAAACAATTTCCTTTGTTTCCAATGTCACCCTCCTTCATATTCAGGTGTGTTTGCTTGTGTCTTATCTTAGTCTCTTTGCAGTCTGCTCTCTCCTGTGTAACTTTATCCTAGGACTCCTTTACTCTCAACATCCTCTCTACTAGAGGTAATCAGCCAGTTCATGTTTTTGAATACCGATTGCAGGATGATCGCCCTCTATTTTATATCTTTAGCTCTGGCATCTCCCTTAATTTCCACAGGCATATATCCAACTTTCAACTTGACATTGCCATGTAAATATCTAAAAATTTATTCAAAATTTCAATATCCTATACAGCAAGACTTGTTGAATCTACCCCTAAATCATATTTTGAATCCAGAAGGTTGGACTGATGAGGTGATAGCTTCTGGAGGACATTAATGGTCTTCTAAATGGTTTCATTCTTCTATTCTTATGGTGTCATGCCCTTTGACTTCTATTTTTCAGGCAGCAGCCCACATGATCTTTGGAAACTATCAATTAGGTCATATCCTACTCAAAACTTTTCAGTATCATTTTGGGCTCAGCTTAAAAGTCACCTCCTTGCAAAGACTTTCTGTCACAAACAGATTCCAGTAGCACTTGAGTCTCTTCTGTCACAATATTCTGTTTTATGGTCATCACTGCATTTACCAATAACAGATGGTTTCCTGTTTACTATGTGTAATCTCCATGAATTGAGAGACACGATCTGTTCGGTTCACTGCCTTAGCCTCGGCGCACAGTGTCTGGCCCATGAAATGTGCTCAGCAAATAAATGAATGAATGAATTTATGCAGCAACACCTGTTGTCATAGGTCATAACTTTCTTTGGCTACACTGACATGTCACAAATAGTTAAGGAGGTGTTCCAATTAACTTGGATAAGTAATCTTTCCTCAAGAAACTGGAATAAACTATTTGACTGGCTCATTCACATCTATAAAATGGTAGTCTTACCCACCTGTAACTTCCTTCATGCATGTTACAGGGAGGCCAAAAGAAGGGCCATCTTTGGGATGCTCTTTATAATAATCATATACAATTTGATATTCTTAAAAGATGTACCCTGTGGTGATGAGAACCTTTATTTTTGCATGGGTTTTGATGTCTCTACTTCCCATTTGCTCACCTAAACATTTTGAGAGTGTGACACTGGTCATTCCAACACGGATGACTTTTGCTCACGTCATGTACAGTCTTCATCTCAGAAATAGCTAGCTATTTCCAAATTCTCTTTTCCTCATTGCGTAACTACAGAACATCTAAAACCACAAAGTACAATTACTTCACATGCTTTCAGTGTCTATAACGGTCCTGGAAGAGGGTTTCTCCACAAATACCCTGCAATGCACTCAGTTGCAAACTGAGCCTCAAACCACCTTGGTTTTGTGTTTACTGGCAGACATGAAGGAGGTAATATTTACTTCCTTGCCACAAACACAGGCGCTATCTTATAACATCACTGTTGGGCTATTTCCCCTCAGTCTCTGCCCTGCTGTACAGGTGGTTTATTTAAGAGTATTTCTGAGGGGCTGTTTCACCTTCAGAGGAGTTTCATCTTCTGAAGTTCTGATCTAAGATTCCTCTTCTGTACAGTTAGTTTCAACCAAGCACCAGTGAAGGCCACGTCTTTATTACTGCTTTGAGTAACTGTGGTTCAGCGGAAGGCACAGGCATAACACATCTTTTTCTTCCCTCAGCTAATGACCCGGGGCGGGGTAGGTCAGCTGCGTCTTCACTGTTTGCTGCTGCTACATTTATCTGTGCTGTATAAACTCCTTGCAACAGCCTGGCCCGCCTCATTGTTTTCAGAACCTTGACTCTCCTTACCGTTCTCATCATCCAAATTTATTTAAGGATGAAACTATTAGAAACACAATTGGTGAATTAATGTCATAGGGACTGCTGCTGGCAGCTCATCAATTTTTGATATGCCACTCAGACAAATGAAACATAAGCCACCCAGAACAAGGGGACCTTTTGACACTTCAAAGGAAACCCCTATGGGTGGTTTCCTCTTGAAGCCATACTAAACTGGCTCGATCTCCTCAGCTGGAAGCTGCCAATGTCTCATTAACCCCTAAAAAGGCCTGGCATGAGCTTTTCTTTTCAGCTATAATTATGCCATGCACTTCTGTTATGCTGCACTGAATCGCAACACTGTCACCAGCACATTATAAACATCCCCTCTAATTGAAAAGCAGATTAGACTCTTGTGTTAATTAGCCAAAAAGCCCGCCCACTTGCATGCATTATGATTGCCTCTTAAATACTGAGGATGTTGAAATCCCTCAGAAAGACAAGGCAGACTTAATTGCAATAACCTGCAAATTAAGTTTAATTTACTTTAAATTTACCGGTTTAGCAGGCTCATTTGATGGTGTTAATGTTCTAGCAAATTAATTATCTGAATTAGTCATGCCTGGTGGAGTTTTGCAGCAGAATACATTGTACAGTGGCCTATTAATAACAGACAAACAGGACAGGATTAATGAGAAGATTATGCTCGAGTTCTTAAAAACAAAAGGATCTTGCATGAATTCAAATATAATCACCAAAGTGCAAATACAGACACAGAATATAAACAAACTGAGATTTATTACACTCTGTGGCGTGCCATTCAGGAGAAACAGTAAAACATGACGGAGAAATATCAGACAGCGAGAGCCCTATTCGATATACTCCTGCGGAGAGCTCCTCGCTGCCAACTGTTTCCTGTTAGCAGGCATATATGAGTCCCATAGAGAGACGTCGGGCTGCAGATATTAGTCAGTCAGTTAGAAATATCTTCCCTTTGGTCAATTCTATTGCCCTCTTAGTAGTTTATAAAACATTAAGATGCTTTCTGGAACCCACTCGTAACCGTTCTCCTTGGCCATATCCGGATACTATTAATGATAAATAATCTAAAACAATGATGATCTAGCTGCCACTCTTCTCTTTGTCCCAGTATATATGTGTCAAGATCAAACGTAGGAAATTTGGGGTGATGGCGGCAGGGTATGTGGAAGGACAGGAATGCAAAGATCCGGGGAAACATTCGAGCACTAACACTTTTGGAGAATCTTCCAGATTCACCCCTCTATGAGCCTACATTTACCTTATTCCTCTTCTGTCCTCAGGTCCTACGGCAGGGTCTGGAACGGCATAGGGGCTTAAAACATTTCTCTATTTTTTTAATGGATAAAACACGAAATGAGCTCCGTGACAATTTTGGAAGAAGAATTACTCAGCCTGGAGAACCTGGTAGGATATTACTCCTCGCAAATATGGAATCTCTCTGAAAACCCTGTGCCAGAGCTTCTGTTGTTACAAATAGTCCGGTTCTCTCCATTTGGTTCTGAAGAGGCACACGCAGGCTTTCTGTCTGCCATCCCCGCAGAAAGAAATAGCCTCTGGGTGTCAACCTAATAGCCCTTGGACTGGCTCGAACTGAATATGGCCGTGCAGTGACTGACCTCAACACGCCAGATTATTGATTGGGCTGGAGACGCCTCAGCCATCATTTTCTTGGAGCAGTCACCGCTTTTGTCTTGATCCGTCCACAGCTGTCACGCTGTGGTGAGCCATTGAGAGAGCCCACATTTGCATCCTTCATGCATTTATGCTTCTCCGCTTAAAATAAAAATGCCACCACTTGAAAGAAAGGCTGCGCTGTTGGTTCTGTTTTTTAAAAAATTATCTTATTAAAAGCCAAGGGTTTGAGTTTAGTTGGGAGTGAGGGAGAACCATGCAGAATATGTAAACTTGCTTTATGAGGCGTATTTAATTTTGGGAAAAAATAATGAGAATAAAAATTGTTTCAATATGTTTTCTGTATTGTGTCAATATATCACACAGCTCCTTTCTGGAGTCACATTTGCTGTTAGGGCGGTTGGGTTTTTTGCTGTTTTTGTTGTTGTTCTCTGTTGAATTACAATTTGCAGCAGTAAATGAAACTGGCACAAAAGCAGGTGTTATTAAAACTGGGCAGGAAAAGGACAATAACAACATAATTCCACTTTAAAGGCCGATATGTGTATGGTTGAAACGACTTTGGTTGGAACCCGTAGGGAATAGAAAATACACCATAAACAAAATGGATTTCAGTGACACATAAACAAAAGGCAAATGACTAATATATTTACATATAACATGTGGTGTATTCATTGCACACCATGGTGACAGAATTGTTTATTTCATTTATAATTTATACGGCAAAATCTTATTAAATGTGTAACTAGTTTGCCAGATGATAATATACATAGGAGATTAAGCTTCTATTATAGAATGTCATTAACAACAAAAGATTTTCATTTGTGAGTTAATTTTTTCCTGGTTTATTCTTTTCAGCAGTGTATGCTCTGCATAGAAGCCTGCCTCTCTTTAATGATGTTGACACTCTGGTAAGAAAAAGGTAGCTGTGAATTTCTGGGGAAGTGTGCCCATTGGCCAATGTAACACTGCTCTTCTGGTGTTCCCTAGGTAAGAGTATCAGTCCTCAGAGTGTATGAGGGAGAACCAAAGCGTGTGTACAAACTTTAAGGTGATTTTAGAGATCCTGGAAAAACTCTTCTCTGACAAACAATATTCTTTCAAAGACGAGAAACGCCAGAATTTGGTGTTTCTGATTGAGATCTCTTCAAAGGCTAGAGGGTGCCACGAGTAAGCACTGTAAAGAAAGTAAGTTCACTGTGCCGTCCTTTTCCTCCTGATAGACCATCAGGCTAGAGGCTTTAAGGAAATTCCAGACACCAAGGGTGCATGCAGAGTAATCTTCTCAGGATATTAACTGAGAATTAAAATTTTTTTTTTTGCTTCCGTGATTATTCCAGTGTGCACACTATCTCTCGTGTCACCTGTTTCTCTTACACATACAAAACTACTCTGAGCTCTTTCTCATTATTCCATTTGAATAAGGAAAGAAAACTCCCCTTTTGGATTTGCCTTTGCTCTGTGTTATTTTAGTGCGGATCGAACCATTTCAGAATGTTCGTAGCACATGCCATTCCAAGCCAGCAGAGGGGTGCCTGTGAGGAGCTATGGGTTTGGGTGGGGTTTGGGAGGGGGGATGGAAGTGAGGTGGTAGAGAAATGCTTTTAAACAATAAAATGTATTTTACTTTCAAGCCTTGAGCTGTCAGGCCTCATTCCAAATAATGTATCCTGACAGTTCACAGCTACTCTAAAAAACTGGGTGAAGCTTTTGCAGTTGCAAACTAGTGTGATAAAACATGAAAATACTTTATTCAGGTAAAGTGGAAATAGCTGTTCAGCCTGGTTAGGTTACACAGAAACCTCTTCCTCTCTAAATTAATATACTGTGCAAATATCTTGCCTGTGACACCCTAGCTGTCCACTTAATACAAGCCCTTCCAGTGAGAATTGTGTCTCAGTGCATCAAAGCATTAGTGAGTGTTCCCAACCTAAAGCCAGATAAACTTGTACATTCAAAACAAGCACATGAGGAAGTGAATCTTAGTGTTGCCAATCATAAGTGGAAAATGCAAAGAACACATATTTATTCAGTTTCTACTCTTGGCCTGAAAAAAGACAAAGAATTGCTGTTTTATTGTTTGCACGTTTTTCCATTCATTTGTTCCATAATCTCCCAAGAAGGGAAAAGGCAGCTCAAGGGCATCTTCCTTTGGTGCCATAGGGTATCAAAATAAAACAAAATAAAAAATAAAAATAAGGGGGGAAAAAATCCCAGAACGTTGTTATTTCCTGGTCGAGTTTCAATGTGGTCGATGCAGCTGCTGCGGAAACAGCTAAAGGGCGCCGAGGCCCGGAGGGTGCGGTCCAGAGCCTAGGAGAGGGCGTTACTGCTCAGACCGTATCTGGACTGTTGTGCTGAATTTGGGGCCCGAGAGGCCCAAACAAACTAGTGAACATTTAGCGTGAAAGGGGTGGTAGTAAAATACGAAATTAGGTTAATACGAGAAACAGTTGAGGAAACGGGATAAATTCCTAACTGAGGGAGATCAAGTTGTAGCAGAAGATGAGGGGTCACTTTGAGGAGATTTTGCAGAGGCTTAGGGGAGCATTCTCTCCTCCTCCGCTGAATAGTAACAAAAGTAGTAGTCATGGTAACGGTAATGGTAACAGTACCCGATATTTGTGCGTGCCTTTGAATTTCCAAGTTTCCTCTTATGAATACCATGGTATTTAATCTGCTCAACACCTTGAGGAGAAATGATGACATCTCTTGCACAGAGGTGCAAATGGACTGAACGTGGCTTAGTCACTTGCTCAGGTAGTACAGATAACAAGGGGGAGTCTTTGGACTCCAGGTCTACTGACTCCAAGTCACAGTGAGTAACTGGACCGGATTATCTATAAGATTCTTTTTAATCCTCAGTTTTATGATTTTAATAAACTTAGAGGGTTAAGGAAATGCTTTTCTTATTTATCCATTTATTCAAGTAGGTGCTTTTTACGAAGTGTCAAAAACTGGGCAGGTACTGAGGCTAGTACTATGAGCACGTTATGGTCATTCCCACTGGGAATCTTACCTAGTGAAAGGGAGCCAAGGGGGTAGATAATTGGAACTAGGCATGGGAGGCGCGAAGCAATACGGTCGGGCCTTAAAGTTACCTCTGCTATTGGAAGGGGGAGGCAAATGGGAAAAGCTTAGAGAAAGTGACAGTTGAGTTACATCATGATGGCTGAAAAGAGAAAGAGGAAGACAAAAGGGTGTCGGGGCTGGAGAGCGTTTTGGGAAGAATTTCTTTCAAGTCCTTGGGATCGGTGTTCGCATATTTACTTGTGCCTCTACAAAGTGACATACTCTTCCTAGTGTTCCCAGGACTTTCTCGGTTTTAGCAATGACAGTCCGCATGCCACGGAGCCCCTCATTTCCAGGAAAAGCAGGACGGTTGGTCGCCCTGCCTTATGGGATTAATGGTGGACATGCCAACTATAGGGACAAAGCGTATGGAGAGTTCCAGACAACAGTGAGCTCTGATAGCACGAAGGAAAGGATGCGACCTAGTATATTAATTATTGCTACAATAACCATTTTGGTTCAATTTTTTCTCTATTGTCAAAGCAGTTAAATGCTAGACTGGTTTTGAATACTCATTGGTCCCAATAAGAAAGAAAGGGGGAAAAAAAGCCTAATTAATCTTAGGATGATTAGTTCAATAACGCTAACCAAAGCTGATTTTTATCATTAATTCCTAACAACATCTATCCCATGAATTACGTTTTTTGGCAAATAAATATTCTAAATAGCATGTAGCTGAATATAGTAAAACACATCCATAGTTTGGGATTGTAAAAAGAGGCCACCTTCTAAGAACTAAAGTAGTAAAAAATCAACAAAAATGTGTCGAATGGATATCTGTAGAAGTATTTTGCCCTAAAAGATGCACATTAACCTGTGAAATTGGGGAAACATCCTAGCCCTATCCGTGTGATTAGAAAGTATATTCAGGTCTGAAATGCGAACTTGCTGGAGAACAATAGGTCAACTGAAAGTCAGATACGGGTGTGAAACCCAGAAAAACGAAATGCTAACATGTAATTACGTCTCCGAAATCCTCAGTGGAGAGGACACGTGGTCCAGCTCATTGATGTTCCTCGCAGAGTAAAACATAGTGGCCCTTCTGCACTCGCCCGCCACCCCCTCGACTCTGCTCTGATTTCCCACAGTCATTTAACTTTCCACGATAGTTTGCCATGGGCGTGACTGTAAGCTTCGGTGGGGCAAGAACTTTGTGCCTCTGTGGCTGGCCTAGGGGATACAGCATAAAATGGAGCTCAAGAGTGGTTGAATAAAATGATACAGTGTTCTTTTTATTTTATAATCTGGTGTCCATTTGATTAGTATTGATTGGATTTGAGTAACTGGAGATCTTGAGTTTAGAGTTCTGCAAACTGGTGAACTGGAGGGTCATAGGCTTAATTGCTTCCCTCCCCCCGTGATTCACATGTTGGCGTATAACCCTCAGTACCTCAGAATGTGACTGAGAATGTGACAGGCTGAGTTAAAATGAGGTCTTGAGGGGTGCAGAGGGCAGGCCTTAACTCAATATGAGTTATGAGGAAAGGTTAGAACACATACATAAGATGCAGGGAGAAGGTCACTATCTATGAGCCAATGAGAGAGGCCCCAAAAGAAACCAGCTGTACCATCACCTTGAACTCTACCCTCCGGAAGAAGTCCAGAGGACTTCTACCCTCTGGAAAAGTAAGAAAATAAATTTATGTTGTTTAACTCACCCTGTGTGTGTGCTTTGTTATGACAGTCCTAACAAACTAGTACACAGGTCTAGACTGCCCATCTCGGGGGAAGTGCCACCTGGCTCCTTTCCTTGAAATATCTCTTCAGTCACAAGAACAGATGATGGTCATGGAAACTGTGCAAAGAAAGTTGAAGGAAAGTACTACCAGATCTGTTTTTCAGACAACCACACTGAGGCTTAAAGAGGCTAAATTAATATCAGTCATAAGTGAGCAATGTGTTTGGTTCTATTGCCTTTTTAAAAAGTCTGTTCTTCAGAACATTATTCCTGGAAGATCAGTGGAGAAAAGAATTCTGTGGTCAAATCTGTTTGGAGACACTGCTTACTATTTCTTTCTCTGAGCTAGTTACGTGGTCTATCAACATATTAAGAACCCTAAGTGGTACTGTATTTAAGAAAGCTGTTTAATTTTATTAACTCTAGTATTTAACAAAAGTTTTTGACCAGTAAATTTATTTTACTATAACATCTCATAAAATCCATCACAAGGAATACTCTGTTGAAGATATTTTAGTAAAATATGAGTTTAGAGTATTGGTACTCTAACCTGCATTACTGAATATGAATCAAATTCTATCATGGTAATAAAAGAATCAACGTTTTTCTAATCTGTGGGAACACTGACCTAAGTGTCTCTCAGATAAATTGATGACATATGCTGCTTCCCTCTGGCCAGACTGCCCTATCCACACTTGACCCCTTGGTCGTATTTCAAAATCCTTCTCAAGTTTCACTTTCTTTGTGTAGCTTTTCCTGATCTTTTCTCCTCCCATTACCCACTGTAAGTCTTAACTGACCACGGTCTTTTCTGGATTGTATTATGGTACATGTGTTAGTATCGTTTTGTATCGTACTTACTTGATTACATTTCTATTTATCTTCCAAGACTGGGAGATTCCTGAGGGCAAGAAGCACATCACACTCACCTCTGTCTGTGACGGAGAAGAGCATCGGACGCGCGGTGAGTGCTCAATGCAGGGGAACGCGACGACTCGTTTTCTAGGCCTGTGACCAGCCCTGTGGTTCCGTCTTCTCTGGCGATACCACCTGGCCTACATTTTAAATCATTAATTGGAGTCATACAGTGAACATTTCTTCTTCACAAAATGTTTTAGAAAAAAGGACCCATACCTTTAAACTATTAAAATCATAAAACTGTAATGCAATGCATTGGAGCTAGTGATGATAATTCTTAAAATAAAAGTATATAGCTCCTATTTATTACACACCTACTGCATACAGCCAGGCCTGTACTAAGTGTTTTGCACACACTCTTTCTGTATAATAATGACTGATAACAGATCTCTGATGCCTTAATTTCCAAACAAAAGTAGACATGCTATTGAAAGTACAAGCTGAGCAAAGGCTTCTTGTCTGGGGAGTTGTGAGAAAGGAAGTGGTAAGAAAGCGCACAGTTTTCAGTGGCCCGGCTTCTTTTCCTCCACATGTGGGAGCAAAACTATGTTTGAAATCTCCCAGGTGAGCAAGGTGTATACGTCACTCTGTATCCCACAGGAGCAAAAATAAAAAGCTTATGTATCATTTGTTTGTGTAATTACCTGAAGAAAGAAGAAAGACACACTTATCTGGGAGGTAGGAGTACACTTTTTTTTATTCATTCATTGACTCATTAACTCAATTATTACATGAAGACAAATAAGACATGGTCCTTATTTTCTGGGAACTCTCATCCAAGTGGGAGAGATAAGTATTATCACCTCACCAGAGGATAGGTGCCATCTCTGAATAATGTACTATGTGCTGTATAAGCCCAGAGGAAAAAGTCCTCCTCCCAGGAATGTGCCTTGCCTAAGGTGTTATTCAGCTCCATCAGTGACTTCCCATCGTATCCTTGCTAGGGCTACTGTCATCCTCAATTACTTCCTTTCTCTCTCTTAGCATCCAACTTATCAGCAAATCTTATCTTCTACCACCAAAATATATCCCAAATGAGCCTATTACATTCCCTCTCTAATGCCACCACTCTAGGTCTCTCAAGTCCACCAGGGAATACATGTCCAGTGTCAGCTTTATATTATACGGTTCTCCCTCCACTGGATTCAATGGGATTATCATGTCGAGGTGTTTTTTTTAAGTTGCAGAGTAAGAAAGGACCATTCACTGTCATTGGTCCACCACAGACCTTGGGGCAGAGGAAATAGTTAGGGGATCCAGTGCATTCTGAGATAAGATGTGAGGGGCATATATTAGATTCTGGGTGTAAAAGCACTTAGAACAACTTTGCCACTCAATAAATGTTCACTTTCTTTCCTCCCCTTCTCTCCATTTCCCCCCTTTCAACCCTGAATGAAGTATAGAAAAGATGAACATTCAACAAAATGTAGGTATTATAATTTATAGATAACATAAAAGTTATTTCTTCTGAAATTGGTATGGGTAAAATGGAGTTTTCCTTTGCAATAGCTTTCAAATGAGACAACATATCTGAGCAGGCTCTGAATTAATATCTTTTTACTTTGTAACATAAAATAATTTACCTGAGGATTAAAACAACAATCATGATTATAATGCATTTAACCTGTCATTATCCAACCTTTTCCCAAGCCATAAGAGTGTCTAGAACACTCTAGACACTAGAACAAGGTTGGCACATTGGTAGCTAACCAAATATTTTTTTCAAAGCATAAAAGGATGACTAGCTTTGTTTTTATTCTTGCCAGAATCTGGCTGGTGGAGAGAAAGTTGGAGGGACAGCTCCTAGAAGGAAGAGCAAAATAATGCCTGAAACCTATTTCCTGTATTATTATTATTATTATTATTATATATTATTATTATTATTATTATTCCCTTAAGTGCACTGCATTTGCTAAGCATATCCTACTTTTGGAAACACTTTTATACATGTTATATATAATCTTCACAGTCCTCTTGTGAGGCAGGAGGCTTTCTCTTCCTTGTTTCACTGCTAGAAAAATTGTAACACAATATGTTTAAATAATTTGCCTTCTCCCTTCAACAATTTGTAGCAGATTCAAGATTAAAAGTGATTCCCTGATTCTAATCAAGGGGCCTACCTAGGGGTAACAGATATGTTTCTAAGAGAGGATGACTAGGTTGCAGAAGTCAACATTTTGGGAGGAAATGAGGAGGCCGGTGCTAAGATTTTTGAGCAGTGCTGATAAAGAAGAGTAATAAGTCCTGGAATTATTATCTCTGGAGAAGTGACAAGTGAGGTGAATACTTAATGATGACATTAAAGGACGATATGTGATTTTTATAACAATATGCTAGATTGTAAAGAAAAATGAAGATGTCCCCATCTTTCCTGGGTACGGAATTAGACAAACAGCTAGAGTCGAAGGCTACAATCAGCAATTTTGACCAGAGCTATAAAGAGGAAGAGGATGTATTCCAGGGACACTTAGAAGGCCAGTTTGGGAGCTGACATTGTGTCGGTTCCAGAGAGATCCCCTAAGAGCCCCTCCCCCATTCTTCTCATAGCCCAGACCCAGAGAAATCACTGGCTGATTAGAGTTTCTCTAACCAGCCCACCAGTCATGCCCTAGATATCATAAAGTCCAGAGTTATCATCCATTTGATGGTGTACTAACCCAGAAATTGCTTCTTGTCTCCCCAAGTGCTTACCATTGGGCATCGAAGTCATAAAGTACGATGACGCGAGAGAGGAAGGGACAAGCCTTCTGTCTGTATGCCTGACAAGATGAAGACGGGCTGAACTATTCTGGCGTTCAGTAAAGCTTAATTTGTCTGTACTAGCTACTGGCCATTTGGACTCTACAAATTAAATAGGACTAGGAGGACCCTAAGTTTTCATGCTCAACAAAGTTTTTCAAAAGCTCTTTTGCTTTGTATTTTTGCCAGAATTACCTTCTCAAAACACATGTTTGATAATGCCTTTTCTCATGTCAGGGAAGGAAACTTGGTTACAGAAAACAGAAAAAAACCCTCAGGTTTCTTGCTTGGCATTCATGGCCATTTGGAATCTGGTTCTAAACCCCACCACACACCCTGATTTTATCGAGGCTGGAAAGACTTGGTGCACAGACCAAGCTGGATTCACTCTATTTCTCTGTGCCTAGTGCAGGCTCTGACTCAAAGTGGATGCCTGTTCACTGAATAAATGAATGAGGGGAACAGGGCTGTTAGCACACCGTGCCTTTCACCAACATCTCCATTGCATTTCTCATACTGCGCTTTGTGCCTGGGAAGTCTTTCTCTATCATTTCCAATATCATTTTCATTTATCATAGCCCTGTCTGCACATGGTCCAGGTCAAATCACTGCTCCTACTGAGACATGGTTTGGAGAGCCGGACAGAGTCAAGGCACAGTCCGGGCAGAAGGGGGTTGTGAGGCAGGCAGGGGACCAAGAGCAGGGGTGGGGGCGGGGCTGAGATGCTCTCTGCTCTTCCATGTTGAGGCTGTAAAGGAGAAATGTTAAAGGTGGTCAGAGTTCATTTAGATCCCTATTTTCCCATCCTGGCCAGGTCTACTTCCATTTTTCCTCACTTATACCACTATACTTCCCTTTCCTTAAATCCTTGCATGCATACTCTTCTTCCTTTTCATCGAAACTTGGTTTTCTGGATGTTTTTCTGTCAGAACCTGCATTTCCCAATTTTTTTTTTTTAACATTGTGGTCCAAGTCTATCTGATTCTGGCCCAAATCCACCACAGCTCTGTCTGAGGCGGACTCATATCCTCAGCTGCTTCTGTTCCCATTGGAAAAGGGAAAGGCTTTTTGGCTGGAGGGGTCCCTAGTGTATTGTTCCACTTTCTGGAACTATCTTAAGGAAGTCTGTCACCAGGAATGGCATTTCCGAGTCTCCTGGACAAAGGAGTCTAGTGACCTGAGGCTGCCTGTCAGAAACTATCTACAGGTGTGAGGTGGCAGCCACAGAGATACAAAAAGAGAAATCAGCCACAGTAGAGAAGCGAAGAGAAATAGCATTCCCATGGTCTAAAAGCTGAGTGACCAGTTAGAGAGGGAGCCTTCTTATGAGTAGCCAGGAGCCCAAAATGGTATTTTTTTGATGCCACACTGAAAGAGCATGATGCTGGTGTCTCACCCTTTCTCTCTATAACCCTCTCACAAACTGAGCTAACAAAAAAAAAAAAAAAGTGTTTCTTAAGCAGGCAGGCATGCGAGCAGTCTGGCTAACTATTTAAAAACACTATCATGGAGTCCCTTCATTTCTCATTCTTTTACTCACCAATGAGCTAGTCATTTTCTGTGTCTTCATGTAACTAGTGTATACTTGGAAAACCATATCATACTAAGGTATAGAAGTAGGGACTGTTTAAGAGTGGAATGAATCATGCCAATTTATATAATATGTTTGCTGATAACATTATTCTGAACTTCCAAATAAAAGTTTAGTTTGCAAGAATTGGAGAACTATATTATTTTGTCACTACTCCAAATGTTTATAAATCAAGGGTCATTTGAGAGAAGATTTTTTTTTTTTTGCCAGATTCTACACAATCAGAAAGACTTCATGCTAAGCTTTCCAAAAGGACAGAAGGAAGTCCTTTTATGAACTATTGTCGAAGCTTGTGCAACCGAATTTTATTGTCTGGGCCACTGTGAACTTAGCACTCGGGACTACTGGCTTCTGTAGATCTTCCATGTATTACTTTCTCCCATTTCTCTAATGCAATTCCACCTTGAATTTATGTACATGAAGAATTGGCAAGAATGAATAGGCAAGAATGGACAAGCACATGCGTCCTGGCACTCTTCACTTTGGATAAGCCAGCCACACTAATTAGAGAGCTGTAGAAGTCAAAAGGCCTCTTGTTCTCTTGGAATGGCTTCCCACTTCTCAGCTCTGCATCTACAGCTTGCCCATCCTCTCAGGTGGCGCTCCCTCTCGCTTGCTCTGAGGGACCTTCTTTGACGGTGCTGCTCATGGCATCCCCTCTCTTCCGAGCCTGCCCTGACCACGGTGTCTTCATTAACCATCTTTGACATTCTCTCTGCACCTCACTGCTCTGCTGCATTGTGCTGCTTTCTAAACGCTTCATAAGGGGAAATTTTCTGTCCTTAACTGAACTATTTATTTAAAGCACATCTGTCACTCATTATTTTATGTCTTCCGCTTTCAAGAAGCTATACTTTGAAATCAGTTTATACATAAGCAGTTGAATAAAATTCAGTAATGTTGTGGATATCTCACAGAAATGTCTTTCTTTTTCAACCCACATTTAAAAAATTTTTTAATACATTTATTGATTTGAGAGAGAGAGAAACATTGCTGTGAGAAACACTGATTGGCTGCCTCCCATAGACACCATGAATGGGGATCGAATCCACAAACCAGGTACGTGCCCTGACCAGGAATTGAACCCTCAACTCTTTGGTGTATGGGATGACGCTCCAACCAACTGAGCCACACTGGGCAAGAGCCAGCCAGTACTTTAAAAAGTAGAGCTTTTTGATTAAATGTGCTTTCAAAGATTCCAGTAAAATATTAAATACCTCAAGGCTTCATTTTAGTTTTAAAAGTCAACAAATAAGATAAATTATAGTACTGATTTTGAACTCTTTGGTCCTCCTTTGCCCTCTCTTTCTGACATGGGGATGAAGAGTGGGACGCTATGGCTCTGTGCCTGCAGTGATGACAGGACTCAATAACCTTCATCTAGAGCAAGTACTACTGTGCTAAGCACTTTACGTGTCTTTTCTTCCCATTAGTCCTTTGAGATGGATGCTGTTATCATGCTCATTAGACAGGTGGAGATACTGGATTTATGGAGGCAGCATACCAATGGTCACCTATCCACCTAGAAAGAGGGAGAACTGCGTTTTGAAACTAGGTTTATCTGAGGCCAGATCCTAACTCTTAACATTGATCTGTATAGCCTTTCTTCTATCACTAGCTAAATTCTTGCGTATATTCCTCTTGCAGAAACAAGTTGAACCCCTTTTTGCACTACAAATGGATCCTAAGTTCAGGACAGTGGCCTTCACCCTCTGATGTGTTAGGATAGCAAGCTTCCATTAAGTTCTACTGCCATGCTCAAGCCTGGCCCTTCCAGGATTTATGATTTTTAAAGTAGGCCAGGTTATAATCCACAGAGCGATACAATATGTTGGAATATGCTAAAATGCTGATCTAGCCTGTTACCTGCATGACTTCTAAAAATTTTGATACAAGCAGCTATAAAATATACATCGTATAGAGAGGCAATATAAACAAACAGTTGATTTCTCTTTAGCCTTCACCCTTGGGGACTCAGGGGACTGTTTTCTTAGGGGATCTGTAATGTGACACAGCCTTTCATCTCTGAGTCATTAGCACTAGATGCAATCCAGGATAATAATGGCCATAAGTAGTGACTCTGTGGCTATCTGGTGTTCTGTAGGAAATAAACATATATTCCAGTGGATTCCAGGAATATATTCACAGAATATTCTAACATCTATGAAAGTTTTAAAAAAAAGATTTTTAAAAGTGTTTTTTATTAGAGTTGATATGATTTCCTCAAGTCTGTACTGGACATACGGAAGAAAGCTTGAGTTCTCTCTACAGACACGGGAAATGGCCCCTCCCGTTGTAGTATCAAAAGCAGTGCTGAACTCAGTTGGCAAAATACCATGTGAAGAAAGAGGACCACCCGTATGTCCTATACACCCACATGGACAGCTTGGGAAATAGGCCTTCCCTCTCTATGGACCATTTAGAATTGCACAAAAAAAAGAGTTACTGATCAGATGATATGAGAACCACCTGCAGTTAATAGGACAGTTTAGCTCCTGAAGAGGCAATACAGTGTAAGAGTTAGGAGCAGGAACTCTGGAGCCAGACTACAGAGCCCCATCATTTACCAGCTGCGTGAACTTGAGCAAGCTACTCAGTCTCCCTGCATCTCAGTTCCTTGACTCTAAAATGTGGGTCATAATAGTACCTTTCTCTTAGGATTGTCGCAAGGATTAAATGAGCTGATTTACATGAAGACCTTAGGATGGCGCCTGGCACGTATAAGCAGTGGCTATTCTTTCTAAATGGAATATAGAGAATAATACTGATATTGTTCAAAATAAATGTAAAGTAGCTCTTGAATCTCTGTAGTTTTTCAATTCTCTTAAGTAAGCTAGAAAATCTTCTACATCTATTTGACATTGTTTGGGGCACCAGGCACCCACAAAGTTTCCAGGGATACAAGCCTGAAAAAGTCATCATCCTCACTCTCGAGGGATCTGTCATCTAGAAAAAGGCAGATATGCACACTGAAGATTCTCAATCATCATGTTAAGTGCATGAGTAGAGATGTCAAGCTGTTTTGAGCATATAAAGAAAGGATTGAATAATTTTCCCTAGGAGAGTTGCTTAAGCAGGTGATGTTCAACTGGGTTTCAGGGATGAGCAGAAGTAAGTTCGCCAGCAATCAGTACCTGGTGATCAATACTGTCTGCAGAAGATGCTGTATCAGTGTTGTGCCAGAACATTGGGCAGATTTTATCACTGGAGAGTAGGCAACATTTACTAATCAACTGTGATATGATAGGTCTCTTTACTAGGTTTTCTACTACAGACAAAAGGGAATAGGGAGGAAGAGAAAGGATGAAGAGAAAATTAAAAAGAAGGGGAAAGGAAAGAGCATAATTTCCCCAAAGGTAAAGTAAAACATATGAAGGTAAAGGGCCTTCCTGTGCAATATCCTATTTATGGGCAATAATGTCTCGTGTCTTATTTTAGTAAATTAATCAGACACATGGAAGCCAGGCCTGGTTTTCACTGTTATGATTGAAAGAACTTTATTTAGAGATGATCTCTCCAAGGAAACAACACTATTTTAACTGATTTCTGTGTGACTTCCAGATTTGTCCCTCAATAGGTAATATACAGACATTTAAACTACAGTTTGCCCAGTTCTTCTTCACTGGTCATTGGGGAAATTCATCTAAAGCTGCAAAAAGGGCTAGAAATGTTTGCATCATATTAATAAATGGGAAACCGAGGAAGCTGCCAACTGGCAGCAGAGAGTGTTTTGGTGGTTTGATAAGGCTACTAAAGAGTTTATGATGTGACAGATGTTTCACTACACTATTGTGAAATGAATAGATTATGAGAAGTAATTAGATGTACATTGGAATCAATGCTGTTATCATCGAGGCCTTCGGGCGATGCAGTAGATGAGAGTCTTGGCAGCAGGTGGTCCAATGGCTCAGAGACAGGAAGACACACCGCAGGAGACTGAGTGACAGGTTTCACAGATCCAGGGGGTGAGAGATCTGAGCTGGGGCTTGCATTTGTAATCTTTACTCATGTATAAATAATAACAACTCCACCATTGACTTCATATGCTATGTCATAGCCTCTGTTACCCTCACACACATGTAGAATAGTGTTGGTTTCATCTACTCAAAGTTATTCTTGGTCTGCCTGTTTTCAAATATGCATATGGATGCTCTATTGTAACTGACAGCTCTATCATTTTTTGAGGAAAGACTTTTAGAGCTAATCATGTGATGATTACATTTATTTTTAATGCCTGGCATTGAGCCGCCATTGTACAAAATTTCTTATAGTTTGCAGATCAGAGGCTGAAAAGTACTTTCACTGCCTTTTATCAGGGAGGTGGTTTCTTCTCTCTGGCTCAATGACTAACATTTAAAGGGACACGTTTGTCTCTCTGCTCTGTAAAATCCCTTTGCAGGGGACTTGGCAGGGTCACCCTCTATGCTTGAAGCAACCATATGGAGCCTGCTGCTTTCAAGAGAAGGTTTTGGTTTCTGCCAGTTTCCAGGGTCAGCTATTAGCACACTGGGGAACGTTGAAGTTTCCAAGCAAAGAATGAAGAGGGAGGGAAGAAGTGGGTGATTAGGGGGATTAAGTAACTGATTCCTTGTGTACATCTGCTACCCCTGTAGGAAGAAGAAATAGCTGGTAGAAACATTTATTAACCCCTTTCTGCTTAAAACAGCAATGGCATTTATGTTAAAGGGAGAGAGGTTTTATTTAATGATCTCAAAATAATATGTAGCTCTGATAATTAAAGAGATCTTAGGAAATACACAGATATAGCATATGGTTGTACACTCACCTATATGTGCAAGCTTTCATACTCCTACTCATATCATTTACCTTATTCAATAATTAACTAATTCTTCTCTTCATTCTTTTAATAAACCTTCATCAAAACTTCACTATATTCCTATTACTTCTGCTGTGGATATAAACCTAAGTGATTATGTCCTGTAGAACTCTGCTGTCTCTCTTGGGGGCACGTGTGTGTACGTATGCTTGTTACTCCTTGTCCACCTTCCATAAGAAGCTAGATGTTTGCTCGGGTGCTTTCTCTGAGGCTACCAGAGTTCATAAAGTAGAAAGAAGAAACTAGAATAATTTATGAAATAATATAAAGCTACGATACATAAAACACTTTAAAAATAATGTTCTTAATTAGCTTATGAATATTTAGGCATAACCAGTGTTTGAAAATTATAAAAAAATAAAATTATTTCCTGCTTAAAAATCTGCTTAATGAAAGTCTAGGGAAAAATGATGTACTCCACTTGCCATATGTTAAACCAAGAATGATAAAGATCTAAATGCACTAAACACAAAGCTTTTGCCTTTCAAAGGTCTGCTGTATCAGATATCTGTGTCTGGGGATTTCTAGTGTAAACCACCAGCTCCTCTGATTTTGATAGAGCCCATGGCTGGTCAATCAGGGCTTCCTGGGAGGGCAATAAAGCTGAATCTTTCATAGATTATTATCTATGTGTACCTTGTCAAACAGGCCTGAGGAGAAACCTGCAGGGGTATGCTCTGTGCAATCGGTCTGTCTCTAAATGAGCATGAACTTTCAGCAATAATAGCAACCACTTATGGAGTACTCTGCTAAGTGTGTTCCAGACGTTATCTCATTTAATCCTCAAAATAACCTTAGAGAGTAGATTCTATGATTATCCTCGTGTGATAGATGAGTGCACTGGAGTTTGGGTAGGTTAAGGAAACTGCCCGATGTGGCCCAAAGTAGCCAAACCTGGATTTAAAATCAGTTTTCTGATACCAAAATTCATGTGTTTTGAACTTTCTGTGAAATGGTTTTGTTCAAGTCCTTTGTTTTTCTTATAGGATTTAAAGTCTGAGAGGTTTCAAATAAAGGGGAAAGTTATTCACAAGACAATTCACATAACTCTATTATCTATTTGAATAAAAAAGAATTGCAAAAAATAAGGCTTAACAGTGTGTGTATTTATATTTGTTAATATTCTTGCTATAGTGATTTTGTTCCCATTGTTAACTGTGGAGCTTTGGATGGACTATGCCCAGGGGTTCCAGTGATAATGAATTCTTCCACCTCTGCCTTGGTAAATACACCAATATCTTCAGATGATTAAATAAAACAAGATCCTCCAGAAGTTCATATGCACATTAAAGTTTGAAAAGCACTAGTACAGCCTATCAATGTTTCAACATCTCTACCAATAGGAATGTCAAAAGTTCTGTCTTTGGATGAATCTGACTAATAAAACTTTTGAGCTAAACTTTGTCTCTCAATAGACTTCCTGCTTTGATTAAAATTCTCAATAGACTTTATACTTATGTAGAAATTCTAAGTTGGAGACTTCTGGTCAAGATGAAGGCATGGGTAAGTGTGGCTTGACTCTTTGCACAAACACAGCAAAAATTACAAGTAGACTGCAAAGCAATTATCACCCAAATAGTCAGAAAATCAAGCTGTATGGAAGTCCGACACCCGAGGAGTTAAAGAAGACACATTCATCCAGATGGGTAGGAGGGGTGATGTGTGGAGAGGCGCAGAGATGAGGAGAGGTAGAACAGGCAGTCCCACACGCATGTGTGGTGGAGAAAAAATGGGAGGGATGCCTCAGGAGTGAGGGATCCCAGTCCCACTCCATACCACACATCCCAGAGTTCTAGGGCCAGGAAAATAAGTTCCTATAACCTCTGGTTATAAAAACTAGTGGGGGTCAGGGCAGTGGAAGAAACTGTGGGATTCTCAGGAGCCTTGTCTTCGAGTACAAAAAATGGACTTAGGACTTACACAGACTTGCTCCCTCTGGACTCCAGCATGGGTGCAGCAGCTGGAAGGGCACCAGTGGCATATGGGGAGAAACTGAAGTGCCTGGCATCAGGGTGAATACCAGCAGACAGCTTCCTTCCAGACAAAACTCCAGAAGCCAGACAGTAGCATTGGTCCCTTTCTGAGTCCTCCCTGACACAAAGCCACAGGGCAGCCACACCTATCAGAGACTCCATCAACTTGGTTCACTACTAAGACAGGGAGTCAAAGCAGTTCTACCTAATGCATAGATACAAACATAGGAAGGCTGCCAAAATGAGAAGACAAAGAAATATAGCCCAAATGAAAGAACAGAACAAAACTCCAGAAAAAAACTAAACAAAACAAAGAAAGCAATCTATCAGATGCAGAGTTCAAAGCACTGATTACTAGGATGCTCAAAAAACTCATTGGGTACTTCAACAGCCAAAAAAAGGCCCAGGCAGAAATGAAGGTTATACTAACTGAAATAAAGAAAAAAATACAGGGAACCAAACGTGGAGTGGATGAAGCCAAGAATCACATCAATGATTTGAAACAAAAGGAAGAAAAAAACATTCAATCAGAAAGGCAAGAAGAAAAAAGAACACAAAAAAACAAGGATAGGCTAAGGAGCCTCTGGGACAACGTCAAACATACCAACATTCAAATCATAAGTGTGCCAAAACAAGAAGAGAAAGAGCAAGAAATTGGAAACCTATTTGAAAAAATAATGAAAGAAAACTTCCCTAATTTGGTAAAGGAAATAGACGTACTAGTCCAGGAAGCACAGAGAGTTCCAAAGAAGATGGATGCAAAGAGGACTACACCAAGGCATATCATAATTAAAATGCCAAAGGTTAAAGATAAAGAGACAATCTTAAAGGCAGCAAGAGAAAAGCAGATAGTTACCTACAAAAGAGTTCCCATAAGACTCTCTGCTGATTTCTCAAAAGAAATTTTGCAGGCCAAAAGGTACTGGCAAGAAGTATTCAAAGTGATAAAAAGCAAGGACTACAAGCTAGAGTACTCTGTCCAGCAGAGTAACTGAAGAGCAGATAAAGTACTTCCCAGATAAGGTAAAGCTAAAGGAGTTCATCATCACCAAGTCATTATTACATGAAATGTTAAAGTGACTTATTTAAGGAAAAGAAGATCAAAACTATGAACATTAAAATGACAATAAATTCACAACAATCAACAATCGAATCTAAAAAAACAAACTAAGCAAATAAGGAGAACAGAAATAGAATCATAGGTGTGGAGATCATTTGGAGGGTTATCAGCTGGGGAGGAAGTGAAAAATGGGGGAAAAGGTGCAAGGATTAAGGAGTACAAATTGGTAGGTACAGAATTGACAGGGGGTTATTAAGAACAGCATAGGAAATGGAGTAGCTAAAGAAGTTATAAGCATGACCCATGGACATGAACTAAGGGGGGGATTGCCAGAGGGAAAGCGGGGTATGAGGTGGAAAGGGGAAAAATTTGGGACAACTGTCATTGCATAATCAATAAAATATATTTTAAAAATAAAATAAAAATAGGAAATATTCTACATTAGTGCTTTTCAAAGCAGACTTTAAAGAAGTTGATACTAAAGTTCATATGAAATGACAATACTGAAATTGTCATATGGAATACTACTCAGAAAACACTGAGGAAAAAAAGTGACAGACATTAAAACATACTATAAAAGCCTCTGTAATTAACAGACTATTGTATTGGCACTTGAGAAGACAAATAGATCAATAGAACAACGAAAACCCAGAAGGGGACCCAAGGATTTAGGTAAGTTTAGTTTGCAGTAAAGGTAGCAGTTCAAATGACTTAAGATAATTTTTAAAAATAACAGCACAGAGCAGCAATTTAGAAATAAAATTAGATCCATTTCTCATACCATATGAAAGAATAAACTCCAAATCTATCAAAATATGAAAAATAATTCCATATAAATACTAGACAAACTTATGGTTAATTTCTTTTTAACTGAGATGCAGAAAAAATGTTTTTGAGATAAATATTTTTATGTGCATAAAAACTTAAGACTAACTAGGCAATGGGAGAAGCCTAAAATATAATCTATATAGTAACAAACTAACCTAACTATATTACAAAGAAATAATAAAATCACACTAAAGGGGATAATAAATAAAATAACTGATCTAAGTCAGTTTAGAAAACAATATTCTGATTAAATATACTGAGGCAAAAGACTTGAACTGTGTGTAAATATTGTA
>PVJD01007862.1:0-20000 GCA_004026545.1 Mormoops blainvillei
AGCATTAATCAGTTCCTATCTGACTTTCTGCAACATTTCTCTTTACCAACCATGTACTGGTTCTTGAAACACTCCCTCCCGGGACTCTCAGGCATCACACCTTCCTATACCCCCTCCTTCCCAGCCACTCTTTCTCTGTCTCCTCCTGGGACTTTCTCAATGGCTGTTTGTCCTCCAGGTGGTGTCCTCAGGACTCTCCTCTCCCCACCCCCTCCCTGGATGTCTCGTCCATTCCCTGGCTTCCCCCGAGCCACGGAAGCCCAGATCTCTCCAGCTCAAACCTTCTCTGGGGCTGCAGACCCAGGAGTCCAGCAGCCTCCCCCACAGCTGCCTGGGGTGTCCAGAGGCACCCCCAGACCCAACGAACTAACACCAAACTCTTCCCTCCCACGAAAGAAGGGCCGTCTGTTCCCTATCTCAGTGAATAATGTCCTCCAGCCTCTAGTCGCGTTGGCGACAAACGGCCACAATACCACCCTTTCTACGCTGCAAGCAAAACCCATTAGCTAGTCCCAGCTCTTCCACCTCTACAGCACCTCCCCGATTGGCCCTCCGCCTGGGCCACTGCCTCGGCTCAGATTCAGGGCACTGTTCACCTGGGCCTTCCTATCGGATGTAGATGCTTAATACATCTTTTAAAATAAATTAACCTAGTTTAACGTCTGGAATATAAGAGCGAGGACCTACCTGGCCTGACTCGGGAACGGCTCAGACTGTGAACTGGGACCTAAATCTGAGCCTAGAGCTCAGAAACGAGAGATAAGGTCAAGAGTCGGAAGCAAAATTCTCTCCCAGAACCCCGGCGCGAGGCCTGGCACCCTGCACCCTGCTCGTTTTCAGTCTAAAGAGTCACATATGGCTCAACCCCTCCCACCGAGATCCCTTATTGTATTTTTCTCAAAGAAAAACAAGTGTCGATGGGGAGAGGGTTAACAGTTGATTCTATTTTTTCTGAGTGATTTTATCACTGTCGTTAGAACATTCATTGAAGTAAGTGAGGAATCCATCACAGGCTGACAGCAGTGTGCAGACTAATGGCTGTTAGATGGTAATAATTTTTAATATGATTTTTATTTCACTTAATTTCATATGTGCTTGACAAAAGGTCCCCAGTCACTGGGGAGCAGTGCGGAGCTGGGAATATGCTCACAGGAAGGTCTATTAAGCCAGGTGCTGGAAGCATTTCAAAGAAACAACTTTGCTGTTCGGGGGAGAGTCGTGAACTTGGTCAGGTGAAGGGAGCTGGTGTCTGGCACTGTGTCAGTATCACACCCCCAGACACTGGCGTATCTATGCCTTGTGATACCATGAGTCAGAGAGACAGGCACTTAAATGATGGGCATGCCCACACACGTGCACATGAACATATCAAGGCACGTGTACATAGATGTATCATATCTAATGAGCAGATACACAATTGCACCCAATGAGTCACTGCAAGTTTTCAGGAATACACAAATAGGTATAGATTACATACATAAACATGCACACTGCAAGGCGGAGAAAGGAGAGGAGAGGAGAGGAGAGGGAGAAAGGAAGAATGAATGAGAACTGGCTCCTTGAGCAAGACTCTACAAATGACTCTCTCTCTCTCTCTCTCTCTCTCTCTCTCTCTCTCTCTCACACACACACACACACACACACACACACAACAGAATCACAAAGAGAGAACAGGGAGAACACAAAGATTTAGCCCCATACAGAATTACATCCCACACACATAAAACAACCACATACAAAGCGTCTCTCACCGTCATCAAATGAGTCACATGTACCCAGCTGGGTCTGTTCTGCAGCCTGTAGCTGGATCATAAAGCCCATTGGGGTTTTCTAAAAATTGTGGGGTTTTTTTTTCTTTTTTAAAAATTCTCACCTGAGGACCTGCTTAGAGGGGAAGGGAGGGAGGACGAGGGAAACATTGATGAGAGGTTGCCTCTTATACACACTCTGACCAAGAACCAAACCCACACCCTAGGCATGTGCTCTGACAGAGAACTGAACCCATGACCTTTCAATTTACACAACGATGCTCCAACCAACTGAGCCACACTGACCAGGGCTAACAACCGGTTTTAACTATTAAAAGAAGTGGTGGAGAGATGAACAATTGTGCCCAAAGGCAATGTCCAGAGGTGGCTATGGGGATGGGGGAGAGGAGAACCCCATTCTCTGCAGACTCAGACCCTGAATTCCAGGAGTTCCTGGTGGAAAATCAGGACAAGATGGCACAGTAATTAACAGCTAAGGATGAAACCCAATCTGAGTGCAGCCCAGGTCTACAGTGACCTGGGATGAGGTGGGCAGGGTCTCAGGGGGTGGCTGGTTTGGGGTATCAGGTGTCATCCCAGATTTACATCAAATCAGATTCCCAGGACCTGGGAGGATCCTGGCAGCCCCCAATGAGAGGGTCCCAGCCACAGGAAGCCAGGCTGATCCTGGGGCTTTCTCCCACATTATCAGGGACTTGAACCAGAACAGAAGGCCCAACCCAGGAACCAAATGGTCAATGAGGAGAGAAGAGGGAGGAAGGAAGAGAAGCTACAGTTTCCAGCCCTACAGTGGCCTATCCACTAGACTTCAGACACGAGGCAGAAAACAGACCACAGATCCCCTGGGAAGGTGAAGAAAGGTCCCACTGGCACACTTTGCCAACTCTCACTTGCTCCAAAACAAGGCATAGAGAAAGCTGAAAAGAGCTGACAGGGCCTCCTCTCTCCTTGGCTCCCCCTCTAGGGGAAGAAGAAAGCAGTTCCCCCTGCCCCCACGCCATCACCTGCTGAGGCAAGGCGTTGTACAGTCCTAGCCACAGACCTGCTCAGGGAGCTTCTTGCTAATGAACTGTCAACATCCAGTTCTCTCATTTTGACTCTGAGAGGTGCTAAGAGAGAAGATTCTAGAGTCAGGCTGCCTGAGTTTAAACTTCACCTCCACCCACTCATTAGCTTTGTGAATTTAGGAAAGCAATTTAACCAGCCTGTGCCTCTGTTTCTTCATCTGTAGAACTTTAACAATAAGGTAATTGTAAGGATTAAGTGAAAGTGTCTGGCTCTCAAAAAATATTACCTACTCTTATTATTTTCTTCCATTTTCCTTTAGAAAGGGTGGGCATTGGTGCCTCCCACACTCTATTAGCATGTGGGGGAATTCGTTGAAGCCTGGGGCAGTCATCCCATGATGTCACCTTTCCTCCAGACATTCTCTCATCCTGCCTAGCTTGGAGTACCCCGTGCATGCAGGATTGAGGGAGGAGAGCTAAGTTACTTTATGGAGGTCAGCTGCTGTCTGATCTGGGTCTCCTGACAGGGAGAGAGAGAGGGAGAGAGAGGGGGAGAGAGACTGAGATTTCAGACATTCTTTCTGGACCCTGAGGAGCTGCACCTCCAAGGTGGGAAGCTGGCCTGAAAGTTATCAGCACCACGGACAGCGGCAGGTCTCCGGGCAGGGTTCTGACTGGAGCTTTTCTCTCTTTCCGGGTGCCACACACTCGCCCCTTTCGCACTAGCCAGGAGGACACTTATCTGGAGGCTGAGAGCACAGGGAAATGAGACTTACTGACCCAGCGGGAAACCCTGGATCTGAAGAAATCCTGTTACAGAGGAGACTGTATGTAGGGAAGTCCAGAGGCAGCCCTGCTTGTTTGCCCTAGGGTATCTCCAAGCTCCCTTTCCCAGACTGGTCATCTGAAGCCAGGATCCACAATGGACTGAGACATGGTCCACACAGAAAGCCTTCGTCCCACATTTATTGACCACAGATTGTGCGCTGGGTCTGTGCCAAGCCCTTTGCATATATTATACCAGTTAATTGTCCAACAAGCCAATGAGGTAGGTGCTATTATGCCCATTTTGCAGATGAAAATCCTGATATTAGAGAAGCTGTTGGCTCACCCAAGTTCACACAGCCAGAGGTGGAGGGGCAGGATTCACACATACGTCCAGACCACAAACCCAGGCAATTCTGTCTACCTTGGTGATTTATGTGTCCGTCTCTGGTGCCCACACAGGGTGAAGAAGAGGCTCTCAATGAACACCTGTTGAATGGATGAGTAACTCCAAAGGCACTGTCTTGGCTCCTTCATTGCTCTGCCTCCCAGCTGAGAGATCCAGTTTACCTTCCAAGTTTTTTCTCCGGGCACTGAGATGCACCCACATGTCTCTACAGGTAGGGCCTCACTTCCCCACAGCCCCTGGAGCCTGGCATGAGCCTCCACTGCCCCCAAGCAGGACTTGACCATCTCAAACTTCTCTGGATCAGAAACCGAAGGTCCTGGGACGTGGCTCCCTACATCCCGGAGCAGCGGGCGCCAGGAAGAGCCTTTTTGACCTCGACTCTTCACCTGGAGTTCCTGTGGAATGTTGTAAGTGCCCCATAAATGGCCGTGATCGTTACTCCTGGGGAATATCAAGGTTTTCTCCATTTTGGCAACTGCAAAATGGAGAAATTTGGGACAAATTTAAGCTTGTTTTCAAGGTGGAGGCTAATCCATGAGGGGGCTATGGCCCATAATAGTACTTCTAACTCACAGCGTGAGAAAGATTCTCCACCTCGCATTGCCTGAGCTCAGGAATTATCCCAGAGACCCAGGACCCAGAGGTTCATATGTGGGTCATAATCCATCTCAATACAAAATGAGCCTTTCCAGAACCATGTGCATCAAGTCTTTATGGAGGCAGGTCAAATTCTAACCTCAAAGAGTGAAGTAAATAAGGAACCAGACGTGTATCCGTGACAAACAACAGTTACAAATTACTGTTACTTTAGTACCCACTAATAGCCCAGCACTAGGCTAAGCACAAGACATACAAGGTTAATCAGACAGGGTCCTTGCCCTCAGCAACCTCAGTGATTGGCAGAAAAAAACTACAAGTCAATGCCAGACAAGCCTTTGTCAAAGATGGATGAAGAGGAAGAGGACTGGGGCTCTCCCTGGGCCATGCTGGCTCAGCAAGCCCTGTGCCCTTGGTAGCCTCATGTAGACCCAATATGGCCCCACTCATCGACTGTCCCAGCCCCAGGCGCACAGCCCGGAAGGAGCAGTGAACTCCAGTGGTTCTTACAGGTACAGGTTCAGAAAGTAAACTGCATTTATTCAAATCCTAGTTCTCACACGTCGTACAAGTGTGCCTTTGCACAGGTTAGTGATTCCTCCAGGCCCCAATATTCCCAGCAATAAAAGGGAATAGCAAAATCTGACTATCTCAGTGGGTGTTTTAAGGTTTAAATGAGTGAATGATTACAAATAGCTTAGGACAGGGCTTGCCACATAGCAAAGGCTGTAGAAGGACTGGGTGTTGCTGTTTTCAGCCCAGCCCACGAACAAGCCAGTGAGAGGCCGACACCCACTGGGCACCCAGCGTGTGGGGCTCAGCCTGGTACAGCTCTTACTTTTGGGTCCTCCGCCCAGGCTCACCCAGCGAACCAAAGGCAGAGCCTGATCAGAGCCCCACCCTCATCTCCAGGGGCCCACGCAGCACCCTTGGGCCTCTTCCCCCAGCCTCCTGGGCACTAGCTGGTTTATCTCCCTTAATTGGACACTAACTTTGCCAACCAAATGATATACATTGTGCCACTCCGAGTCCTCACACCCTTCTCGGGGAGGGGGCGGGTGTGCTATCATGATATCCATTTTCCAAAAGAGGATACTAAGGCACAGAAAGGTCTAAGCCCAGGCAGGTGACTCCAGGGCTCAAGCTCTGAACCATTAAGCTATACACACCCCCTTCCGCCACAAAGGATGAGTGGTGGTCCTTCCCTGGTAAATCTTCCAACACCCCCCCTCCCTCCTGGGGCTTCCTCAACCCCCACCAGCTGCTGAGTGGAACACAGTCTCCCTAGCGCCCCCTCCCCCTGCCCCCATGGCCTTGCTCACATCCAGTTTGTGCTGCTGGCACTTATGGGGTCCCAGATGGGGGTTACGAAAGGGCAAGTTGGGAATCCTAGACCATGACTCCCAAATCCCCCTCAAGACTGGCCCTGAACTCCTACTCTTGGCGTTATGGAGGGGTCAGTACCCAAAGCCTCCTCTCTCTGTCAGACTGACTCCTTCCTCCGGCGGTGGTGGGGGGTGGGGTGGGGGGGTGTTGGTTTTAGAATAGAGCCGCACCCTTGTCTCCACAGGTGTCTGTACGAGGAGGCCCCACAGAGCCACTCCCTGGGGGTGCTGCCTCAGGTGTGTCGTAGTTTGGCCATTCATAGCTATTCCCCTTCTCTAGACGGGGGCAGTGGCACCCAGGCAGGAGTGGAAGCTGCATCACCCGCCCCCCCCGCTTTAAATCCGCCTTCAACAACTGGGCACCTAGCACGGCCCTCTGTGCCGTGCCAACCACTGCCACCCGATACGCACACACGCGCCTGGCTTTCGACGCAAACAAAGCTGTATTCAAGTCCTAGCTCCACCACCAGGTGGACCTGGCACATCTCTCTCTGGCCCTCAGCTTTTTCCACCTATCAAATGGAGGACGGGGCCCCATCTCTCCGAGGCCACCCTAATCTAGCACGCTGTGCCTATGAGGGAGACCTGAGCCCAGTAATAGCGCGTACCCCCACCGGCTCCCCCGACCCCCGCCTCGGCTCTGGTGGAACAGACAGGCAAGCAGCCCGAGGGCTGCTGGGGGAGCCCACGGCTTCGCCAAGCCCCCCTTTTCACGTCTGGGTTTCTTTCCCACGCTCTCCTGGGCCACCTAAGAGGACGTATAGTTTGGGGGTTAAAAGCAAGGATTTTGGAATCAGACAGAGCTGGGTTCAAAACTCAACTCTGCCCCTCGCTGTCCAATTACCTACCCTCATTGAGCCTCAGTCTTTTCAATGATAAAATGGGGTGAACAAGACCTTCCTACTGGGTGCCTTCAGGGATTAGGCAAGGGCACCAAGGGAAGGGGCTGACCTCTGTGTCCCTGGGGGTAACTGGAGGGCAGAGCCATGAGCTCGGAGAGCCCTCACGAGGACCCCACCCCACAGGCTGCTCCTGGCTCAGCGGGGACCCCCACTCCCGCCCGGCTTAGGAAAGCAGTTCCGGAAAAGTGTAATCATGAGGTTACCACATGACCCAGCAACTCCACACCTAGGTGAGCCAAGAGAATCGAAAACACATGTGTACTTGGACACACTGCAATGCAAACACTGTACACAAATGTCCACTGTGGCCTTACTCACGGTAGCCCCAAGGCAGGAGCAACTCAAATGTCCATCGAGTAATGAACCGATAAACAAAAGGGGCATACTCATACAGTGGAATACTGTTTGGCAATAAAAGGGAACGAAGCACTAACGTGCTACAGCGCGGACGAGCCTCAAAGACAGCCCACTAAGTGAAAGAGCCCAGACGCGGGAGGCCACACATAGGACCCCACCGACACGAAATGCCCAGACCAGGCAGACCCACGGAGGCAGAAAGTAGAGCAGCGGCCACCGGGGGCTAACGGACAGCGGAGTAACGAGTGAGCACTTCATGGGTATGGGGAGTTTCTCTGGGGCTGATGAACTTGTTCTGGAATTAGATAATGGTCAGGGTTGTACAACTGTGGGAATATACTAAAATAACCCTAAATGTACGCTTTAAAAGGGGAAATTTTATGGTATTTAAATTATGTCCAAAAAAAAGAAAGACTTTGTGGCCTGCCTGGGTGCTGGGTGGTTCAACTGGTTGGAGTGTCATCCTATAGACCAAAGGTTACTGGTTCGGTCCCCAGTCAGGGTGTGTATGGGAGACAACTGTTCAGTGTTTCTCTCTCCCCTCACCCCCACTCTCTTTCTCTATAAAATCAATGAACGTATCCTCCAGTGAAGATTTAAAAAAAAAAAAAAAGCCTTTGTTTTATGAGAGTCTGAGCACTGGTCAGTGCCCTGAAAGTCCTCCTCACAGACACCGGGAGCCCTCAGATAGCTCTGGGCCTCAGAGGACAGGTGGCCACAGGTCCGGGCTGCTGCTGAGGGCAGGTGCTGGGCTGGCCCTGGGCGGGCACCTGCTGACACAGCACAGGCATAGCTAAGGGCGCGGCCCGAGAGCGTAGCAGAGTCACGCTGAAATCCCAGCTCCACCATTCACAGGCTCTGACCGCAGGCATACGGTTTAACTCTGAGTCTCAGTCTCCACATCTGCAAAATGGGGGATAATATCACCTACTTCTCAGTGGTGAAAGTGAAATAAGACCATCGGGTAAACTGCCTGGCGCGGTGCTAGACACATGGTAAGTGCTAACTATATGTGGGCCACCATATCATTGAGTTTCCATTAAGACTTACCAACACCCCTAAAGGGCAAGAACTATTGTCCCCATTTTACAGATGTTGCCTGCACCCCCTCTGAGGTTCGGGAAGGTTGGGATGCAGTCCTGGGGACTGTGGGGGAGGTAGTTGAGGCTGGGGGGCCTCTGGGGAGGTTGCTATGGACAGGCCAGTGAGAGATGCCGGTGGCCCGGCCAGGGCAGTGACAGGAGGAATGGAGAGGGTAGGTGTGAGCAACATTTGGAGAGTGTGACAGGCCTGGGTGATGTCCTGCTTGGGTTAAAGGAGAAGGACTCATCGAGGATGACCGACCACTCCCAGGCTCTGGCTTCGTGACCAGGTGGGCAGTGGGGCTGGGTGGTCCCTGAGTTCAGGGACAATGGGGGAAGAAGATCCTGGAAAAGCAGGGCTCATGGGAGAGCTCGGAGCTATAGGCAGAGATGTGGGGATCACCCCGATGCAGGAGGGATGGAGGGATGCCATGATACAGCAGGGAGAAGTGGATGGAGCGATGGAGCGGGGGATGCTGTGATGCAGGAGGGAGAAGGAGATGGATGGATGCTCAGATGCAGGAGGGAGGAGAAGCATTAGGAAAGAGCAGGGTGAAGGGCTGGAGAACGGGCCCCAGGGGACAGGCACAGTTTAAAACGCCAGCGGAGGAAGAAAGGCCCTAAGGAGTCAGGAATGCATGACACCCTAAAGAGCTAGGGAGACCGTCAGGGAGAGTGGAGCCCCATCTGGGGACCATGGCATCACGGAAGGTACAAAAAGTCACAAAGAGAAGGGAGCCCAGAGGTGCCCAGGGAGCGAGAGGGGGAGGGTGTGTGTTTATAGCAGAACCGATCTTGTCTCAAGGGGGCAACTGGATCTGGTGGGCAACGGAGAGGACACTGAGGGTGGTGAGCCAAGAGCTGCGGAAGTAAAGGGAACTGTGATGGTGGAAGATGGGCCGGGTGGTCCAGGGCCGGGTTGGGCTTTGCTCCAAGATAGGAGAGCCCTCAGGAAAGATGCTAAGAAAGCACTGGAGGGAAAAAGGGGGTGGCTTCTGGTCAGCACCCACGGAGACCTCCTGGACCTTTTGGGCGGTTAGCCCCTTCCGCCTGGAGACCACAGGGTGCTCTCTCCATCTATCCACCCTGCTCTGTCACAGCGCTGGGCACCTACGAGGGCTGCCCCTGTCTCTCCCAGTAGAATGTGAGTGACTCGGGGTCCTCTAATATACTCCTGCAGCCCTGGGGCCTGGTACAGAGGAAAGGACCGAGAGCTGGGCAGGCAGTCTAGCAAGAAGTCAGACAGACAGACTGACCGACCAGTTGTCTGAGATGCATCCTGACAGCCAGGCAGACCAGCTCGGTGACAAGCAGCTGGAAAAATGGCCGCAGGGGCAGTCAGGCAAGGCCACGGAGGTCTCTCCCCTCCCCCCACCAGTGCTGCCACCCCCACAGCCCACACAGCCAGGCCCGGAGCACAGATTTATCTCCAAATGCTGCCACCATCCCGCTATTGGATTTCTAATCACAGGCTCCAATGTTCACGGGATAAATATACTAACAAACTAATTGTTTGTTAGCTCTGAGGTTGGAGCAATCAACACGTCCAACATGAGATATGGGCCACTCACCCGCCGGAGCTCAGGCCGGCCTGGGGCCCGGGGCCTGGCGCCATGGGCACCAGCCAGGCCCAGTGTGGCACCCAGGCCTGATGTCGGACTGGGGTGGGTTGGGCAGGAGGGCACCGTGTGTGCCGGCATGTAGCGTCACTGCCCCTGCCTGCGCCTCATCAGTGGCAGACATAAACTAACTCGGTTCCTGGGGACCCCAGAGGAGCAGCAGGAACTGTTTGGTAGAGAATTATAGCTGTGGGTGAAATTAGATGTACTCTGAGCCCCAAGGCTGAGAGAAATAAAAAGCATTTTAAATGGAGTGTAGAATTCATATTCCTCAGTCACCTTCCAATAAATAAATCTTGTACCATTTTTTTCTGTAAACAGTGGTTACACGCAGCTTCTATTGTCTCCACATTCCAGATGCCAATTGGCCAGAAGTGGCGGGGCTGCACTGCTGCAGTGGAAAGGAAGAGACCAGGGCGTGCCCGAGGACGGGGGGAACTGGAATGGTGGTGGCCGCCCTAGAGGCTCCCCCAGTGTTAAGAAAGCACCAGGCGTACCTCCCCACCCCAGGCCGTAGCCCAGCCCTGGTCACCCATCAAGAATCCCCGAGGCAGGAGGACTGAGAGGCAACTCCCAAGCCCCAAGTTTTAGAGCGAGGTAGGGGTTCAGGGCTTGAGGCCCATGGAGGCCGGGGCTGTTCCAGCTCTCTGGGACCCAGGCCCCCAACAAAATGAAGGATCCCACTGGAGTTGAGAGCTGGGGTCGGGGGTGGGGGACCCCATGGACCTGGCTATGGGGGTTTCCATTGTTTGTTGTCTTTTTAAAAGCCTTTGCCTTCCAGGTGCAAAAATGACGCCTCCTCGCGGCTAAAGGCACCGGAAACAGGAAATCGCAAAGAAGGAAAATACTACCAGTAATCCTACCGCCCTGGGAAAAAAAAACAACAAAAAACGCTGCAGATATTTTGGTAGTTTTCCTTCCAGACATTCTTCAGTGTATCTATGCACATAAATAAATATGTTTTCCTCAAGAGAAATAACCCTCCCATTTACGAGGTGCCCAACATGTACCAGGTGCTAGTCTAGATATTTTGAATATAGTATCTCTGAATGGTTACGATACTCCTACAAAAACAATTGTATTGAATACTCGTGCCAACCGAGGTCACGAAGAGGAACAGTACCGACTCGCATTTATTCGGCACTTTCTGTGTACCTGGCGCGCTGTGCTGCGTGCGGGCTGCTGATTTCGTGGAATCGCCTCTGCGGCCCTGGGAGGCGGGCCCTTGTTCCCCCTCACCCAGGGGAGGGAGCTTGACCGAGGTCACCAAGAGAGTGAGTGGCAGAGCCAGGACGCAGACCCAAGTTTGTCTCACTCAGAGTGTGTGTTCTTGGTCGAACCCCACCACTCTCCCCCAAAGCCAGGCCACAGTGGGTAGCCCCCAGTGACCCCACCATCTAGTCCAATTTCTCTCCTGCTCACACCGGCCATCCTTCTCGGACCTGCAGGAATCGTCCATTTCCCGTGGACTGAGACTGAGCTCTCTGCGGCTGCCCTGCCCATGCCCTCCCTCGTGAACAGGGAGGAGGCAGAGGGAGCAGGCAGGGAGTGTGGGCTGCGACTCGGACGGACACGGCGCCAGCTCCAGCTTAGCCTAAGCTGCGTGTCCTTGGGGCAGTCACTGCTCCTCTCTGGCCTTACAGGCCTTAGCTGGAAAATGGAGATAATAAGAATATTCACCCCACTGGGTTACTGTGAAAGCCAGGGCGACAACTATGTAGCACTTAGCACAGTATCTGGCACGTGCTCAGGTCTCCCAAACCAAAACGTCGACTACCTTTCAGATTAAGAACAAGACACCAAAAAAATTTTAAAGTAACAACAGAAAGAGAGAGAGAGAAAGGGAGGGAGGGAGACGAAGAGGGAGGGGGGAGAGGGGGAGAGAGGAAGAAGAGAGAAAAAGAAAAGAAAGCCGCAGCAAGGACAGGGCGCTGGGATACACCCCGGCTTCCTGCCCTCTGTCCCTGCCTCCTCCTCCTCTCCCCACTCACCTGGCCGACGTGCGCCCGTTACACAGAATGCCAGGGAGCTGTGACTGAAAGCCCGGGGCTGGTTCCTAAAACACAAGGAACAGAAAAGGAGAAGCCGGCCCCTTCAAAGAGATGTCAGCCCAAAGGTATGACACTTTCCTGTTTGTCCCTGGGGTGCTCTCATTCCCCTGTGACACTCTTATCCCCACCAAAGGAGTCAGTAGAGATGGAAACATTAGTTGGGCGATGCCCACTGGTATTGTCTTTGAACGAAAAGACTCACCACCCAAGCAGGGTGAGAGGAAGCAGGGGAGCTTGGGATCCAGCTTTGCCCCAGATGCCCAATGCTTGGGGTCACTCAGTGGCTCCTTGGGTAGCAGCAGCCCAGAAGGCCTTCCTGGGGAAGAAGGGCAACCAGAGGACCAAGAGAGAGGGACAGGGAGAGGGGACGGGTCTGGATGGGAAGCAAGACCATGGACTGCAGCCCTTGGCTCAGTCCCGAGGATCAGCCCATAGGATCAAGTCCCGAGTCTCCTTCTGACCCCTGTGGGACTCTCAGTTGGCCCCTTCCTCTCTCTGGACCTCAGCTTCCCCCCTCTGCGAAATAGATATGAAGACACACCACTGGAACAAGGGTCGTCCCAGTGGGAATGAAGGATGCACAATGAATGAATGAATGTGTGATGAACCACTGAGTGGCTCCACTCTGAGCTCACAGCATCGGCTGATCAGGGTGGTCAGGACTCCTTTCTTCCCAAGGCCCTTGGTCATTTATTTTTGGTTAATTAAATGGTAAGATTTTCATGTCTGATTATTTACTGCTGGCTGGCTTCATTATCAGCTCCCCCATAAATCACAGTGGGGGAGCCTGGCTCCAGCTCCCTGCCCCCACACCCACTCCCAGGCCAAAGCCCCTGTCCCCTAGCAGAGCTGGCCTCTAGGGGACCACAATAGAGATGGCAGTTGTGACATTTCCTGCCCTGGAGAGCTGCACAAAGACTTCTCCTGACCTCTAGCCCCCAAATCTTGCACCATCTAGACCCACTGCGCCTCCTACCACGGAGTCTCAGAAAGGCCTGTCGTTGCCGGTAGCAATATGCCGAGAAGAGGCAGCCTCTTTAGGTCGTCATGAGCACCTCCTCTGTGCCAGGGTCTTCACAGGCCTGAGCCCACTGCAATGATTAGAACCACTCTTTAAGAGGAGGGTACAGAAGACTGGAACCCAGGTCAGGCTCCAGGCCCTGCCCCAATTCCCCTGCCTCAGTGAGGAAGACACACAGGCTTGGGGGTCAGATGGACCCCAAATCAAATTCATCTCTACCGTCTACTCGCAATAGATGGTAAAACAACCACCTCCACTCCACTTGGCCTCAGCTGCCTCAGTTACCAGGTGGGGACAGTGCCCACCTGGGGGCAGTGGGAGCTCTGGAACTGCTGAATACTGGACGGCCCCATGGGGCAAAGGTGTCACTGCAGCCTTTGTACTGGACAGAGGAAACACAGAAGGGAATGGGACAAGCCACTCCAGGCAAACAAGGGAACCAGCTCCCCCATTTGGCCATGACCCCAGGAGGCAGGCGGGGACCAGCACCCAGGCCAAAGCTCCACTTAGGCCCACAGCACCCAGCCTGAGAGAATGAGTGCTTAGCTCCTATGTGGTGGGTGGCTGAATGAATATGTGAATGAGGAATGAACGAATGAAGACTAGGTGCATGAATGAATGGATGAGTGAATGGACAATGAAAGACTGAACAAACAGGAAATGAATGGACAGAAGAACCAACAAGTCATTGAATGAATGAATGAATGAACAATTGGATGAATGAATGGAAAAATAGGAGAACAAACAAATGTTTCAATAAACAAAGGGATGCTAGAGTGGAAGAGGAAGAAAAGGAGAGAGAGAAGGGTAAAGGAAGGGAAGGAAGAAGGGAGGATGGAGGGCGGAAAGGGAAGGAGAAGGAGAGAGAAGAGGGAGAGAAGAGGGAGAGGAGAGAGGGCCGACTTGCACAGAGCAGCTCCCCAAAGGTGAGGGTATCCTGTCTCCCTCTGCCCCAGCCCCTCCACCAAAAGCCCGTGGGAACCCCGCTCTGGCATCCCCAGCAGGCCTGGTGCCCGGGGTGCGCTTCCCTGGCAGCCCTGAGAGCTGGGCTGGGGGCGAGGGGCAGGTGGGTTCCGCCAGGCCCTGGGCCTGGTCTTTAACTATTACATTAAGTTTCTGCTTTGCCATTCATGATCGGATCGCATTTTACCCCTGAGATATTTGATTTTATTACCTTCCAGAGAGAGGGCCAAGCAAGTGTTCTTATTGATTTGCACATTAAATATATTAGTAATAAAACAACATCTCCGTAAACCAATTGTAAAATCAATATTAATTGGTACCAAAATATCACCAGTAGTTGAATGACAATTAAGAGAGGGGGCAAGTGGTGCCTGAGGGCGCAGAGGGCTGAGGCCCCAGCAGGGAGAGTGGCTGGGGGAGCAGACTTCGGTGTCGGGCAGACCCGGGTTCCCCTCCCTAAGCCTCAGTCTCCTCATCTGCTAAATGGGGATAACCATTCTAACGGCCAACAAAATGAGGTCATGTTTATACAGTGCCTGGCAATCGCTGGTGCCCCTGAAATGTTCGTTCTTCCTTTCTCTTAGTCCCTGCTGTGGGCCAAGTGGGAGTCATCCCCACCATGGTAAGAAAGGGCATTACTGGCAATAGGAGAGGGAGACCTGGGCTGGGGAGAGAGTAACAGGAAAGACGGGAGCCCTGTGGGAGTACACTGGTCAGGGAGGGCTTGGGGGGGCTTCTGGAGGAAGTGGCCTGAAACAAGCCGGGAAAGCCAGGGGAGGAGCCGAGGGAGGGGTTCAGTGCCCTTGTCACTGCTCAAAGGAGGCCAAGCAAGTCAATCAGGGAGTCGTGGGGGTTCCTGCAAGGGTTGGGCTGGGAGCTGGTGTGAGCGCTTGGGATGAGCAGGGGATCCTGGGCCTCAGGCGGACCAGGCACTTCTAGTGACTTGGGCAGGCCAGGCAGCCTCGGCCACGTCGGAGCAGAGTGACCAGGGCACTGGGGAGGACCCGCTCAGCCCTGCCTGTCAGCGGCAAATTCAGGTGCATTGGCTAACTTTCCTGGACCTGGAGGAGACCATCCCCTGGGTCACCATGGAGTCACTACGACACCCACAGAGAAGCCAGTGTCTCTGGGCCCATCCTGGACCACTCACGGTCCCCAGGTCTCCCAAAGTGCTTGGGTGTCCCCTGGAGGCATTTTGCGCGGGTTTCAAGGACCAGCTCCCTCAGCTCCCGAGCCTCTGTGTTCGTGGGGCTATGGTTTTGCTTGGTAGCTAAACGTCCTCAGTAACGATTGTATTTGCTCCTCCCGACAGCCCTGCGAGGGAGCTTCGACTGTCATCCCCATTTCACAGATGAGGAAACTGGGGATCAGAGAGGGACCAGGGGCACCACCAACCTGTGGCGGGCTGGGATTCCAGCCAAGGTCTGTCTGGCTCCAGAGCCCGAGCTCCCCTCTCGCGCCAGGTCCCTGCAGGGGTGTTGCAGGGGTGGTGGCAGATCAGGCGCCTGGCCGCCAACACAGAACTCTGGCCCTGCTGCAGAATCCAGACGGGCGACAGTCACCACATCCTCCAGCACTGCCGGCTACTGCACTTCCAGGGCCCCGTGGCTGTTCGGGTGTCCTTGGCTCTTCAGAGATGTCATAAGGACAATACAAATATTAATAACAGTTTCATATGATGTGTTGGTGAAGGGCCTTGTGCTCTACTGAAAGCTTCACCCAGCTTTTCTAATTTGATAGACTGCAGAGCATATGGGATAAGTTTTCAGTTTCTGGTCAAAACCCCTTCAGTTTACATCTCAGCTTGGCCGCTGCTGGTGTATCTGTCAGCCGTGGCCACAGACATGCTGCATAACAAAGTACTTCCAGTCACGTACAGCAGTAGCCCTGTGTTGTCATGCTCATGGGTCTGCAGGTTGCCTATGGTTTCACTGATCTAGCAGAGCCGGGTTAAGAGGCTCTGCTTCAGGCTGAAGGTCACGTTCGAGTTTGCTCCATGGGTCTCTCTTCACTCTGGGACCAGCGGCTACACAGGGCATGTTCCCACAGAAATAACAGAAGAAGAAGAGCCAAGTGAAATCATACAGCACATGCAAGGCCACTGCTCGTGTCAGGTCCACTCACATTCCATTGGCCAAAGCAAGTCTCCTGGCCAAGCTCAACATCAATGGGGGGCAGGGGGAATACACTCCATCCACGGCGGGAGTGGGATGAAGATTTGCTGAACTGTTGTGCAGACTATCACAGTGCCCTTGGGCCTCTGTTGGCTCATCTGTAAAGTGAGATATTACACAGCTCCTGTGTGGATCCATGGAGGTCACGTGCATGAAGCCTTAGCTCACTGCCTCCGACATAAGAGGCGCTCAAAGCGGGGGAGCTGTTAGCATCATCAGCAATAGTAATAGTAACAGTCACCCCACATTTGAAGCCAATGATGGTGCTGCCCCTTCCCCTGGTCCAGATGCTCCCACCTACCTCCTTCCCCAGGGTGCTCGGGAAGCCACCCGTCATGCCCCTGTCCTGAGCCAGATTTCACTGCTGCCACAGTCTGATCCTCCGCCCGCAGTACAAGTGCCCTGTTGGCTGTGAAGCTTGTGATCGCCTAGTTTGCCCAGGTGCTGAGCCAGCAGTAGAGGATTTGTTCTGAGTGCAGGCCATCCCAGGGTCCAAGTCTTGGCCTCACCAAAGCCTCATAGTCCTATGATGCTTGGTTCTCTGGTGCCAGCATGTTGGCAGCCTCATGGGATGGTGGAAGCTGGCATCCTGGGGCCCCAAGTCATCGGGGTCATTTACTGGCTGACTGACTGACCATCAGTGTATAGACCAGTAGTGGGTCCTTAAGACATGGCCCATGCCCGGGGTTCACCCTAGAAGACTCATGAGAGCCCTCGCCTGACCAGCTAGGACAGTACCGGGCCCATCTCCGTCCCCACGGCGCCCGGCCCTTCGCCTCGTGGCTGTTAGCACGGCCATAACGCCACGGTTTTGGGACACATGTTCAAATTCTGCCTCCCTGATCAGAAGGCAGGGACAGGGTTTTGTCTTTTCGCTGCTGGATCCCAGCGTCTACCCCAGTGCCTGGCACACAGTAGGGCCTTAACAAACGTGTTGCCTGCGGGCATGAGCCTGTTTGGCCATCCCGAGTCAGGCATCTTTTGGTTACAAGGAACACAACCCACAGGGTGAAATAAGGAAAGATCGCATGTGTGGTGGGGGAGTGGGGGTATTGGTAGAGCCCAGACAGTGGTGGGACAGGCAGCCGGACCATGTGAGGAAGAAGGGCCTCATGGGAAGGGTGTGGTACGAGACACCAGCCTGCTGCCTGCCTTCCCTCGGGGTTTCTGCTGCATTTGTCTCTCTCCACGCACCTGGCCTGGCCTTGACCCCACACAGATTCACATGCCCAGCAGAGGCCGGCCAGGGACTGTGGCTCAAATGCAAATTCCCAATTCCGGGAAAACAGTGCTGGTGGGCTCCAGGGGCCAATGGTCAGGTGCCCTCTTTTCCATCCGTGCCAGGGCCACACTCAGGGATGAAGGGACAGATCTCAAAGGGGGTGAGCTTAATCCCACTTCACAAAGGAGGAACCTGAAGCCGAGGGGACAGTGCCGCCTTCTGGGATGAACAACACCCCCTCCTGGGGTGGCTGTGAATGTCAAATGCTGATAATAATTCTTATTACTGTCAAAGAAGCCATCTTGCACTGGGCCGGGGACCGTACTGGCCCTTTCCCTGCGTGGCCTGATTGAATCCTCAGGACAATCTTTTAGGCTTGGGGTCTCCATTGTTGCCATCTTCCAGAGGAGATCACTGGGGAACAGAGAGGGCAAGTGACTTGTGCAGGGTCACACAGTGTTCAGATTCCAAAGGAGGTCTCCCTGCCTTGACAAGCTACATTTTCCACCCCACTCTGCTCCCTCTGTGCTCAGGGTGTCATTGAGGTCGTAGTTGACCCAGGGAAAGGACAGATGAGAAAGCGCTTTGCAAAAATCGAGGAAAGAACCACATTTGTCACAACTTGCTGGGGGCTCTCATCATCACATAGGCATGAAAAAACCCCTGCGGGGGTTCCCCAGGATGTAGGCATTACAGTCTCCTGCTCCCCCAGTTTCTCTGTGGCTCCCCTCCCAGTAGCTGTCTTGCCAGAAGGGTCTGGGCAGAACCCACTCTAAAGAGGTACCTGTCTCTCCAAGCAACACAGTCATTTCCACCTGGATCAGTGAATGGCTCCCCGGCATCCCACCTAGAGGAACCACAGCTTACAACGCAGCTTTGGGGTCTACGTGACCCCACCACCAAAATATGCCAAGTGGAAGGCTTGGTTTCTGCCCCAAGGAGCCATGGGGAGTGGTCATCTCTTCTTTTTTTTTTTCCCCCCATTGGTTCAAAGACATCCATTTTTTCTGCTGACCACCCATGCTAGGGAGGGCCAATTCCAGGGGAAGGGGGAAGGGGCACCAGAGGGGCACATAGGAGCATGAGGCTCTGACCGCACGCCAGCCGCTCTGCCCACACCTCTTCCTCAGCTGTGAAGAGGAGTCGTCATGGACCTGAGAACTGGGAGCTGTGCTGGGCTCCAGCCTCAGGCTTAGGGCCCTCTACCCTCCCCAGCCCCAGCCCCAACCCAGCCCAGGATCAGGGCTCATCCGCCCCATGTCCACAAACACGAAAGCTCCCACAGAGGCCTCAGCTCGGGGCTGCTGAGATTTGCAAGGAGACAAAAAGCAAGGGGAGAGGGGGATCAAATGCATCCTCGGCCAGCACCGCCCACGGTTCGCCCCTGCCTCTGCCGGCGCGTGCGCGGCCATGCGCACACCTCTGTGCACGAAAACAGGTGCGCCCTGGGTGCCTCACGTGCACAGTGTGCGCACAGACATGGGGTGGGGGAGTGTGCGTGCCTGTGCACAGGCACACGTGCATGTGTGGGTGTGTGTCACGCAGGGCTGCCTCTCACGCATCTGTGGGCTCTCGCGCACTTGAGGCGCATGCTTCTGATAATGAACATGCTGGTCCGCCCGCAGTGCGCGCAGGTGCTCGCGCCGCTGTGTGCACGTCGGGGGAGGCCTAGGACCTGCCGTCTGCTCGCCTTCCTCCAGCGAATCGCCTCCCCCGCCCCTGCCCAATGCCAAGCTTTCTCCAAATTGAAGAGGTTTAACATGGCACATTACTATTAATAATTGTTTTTAATTTTTTTCTTTTGTCTTTGAAAACGGTCACCTCTGTGGCCTTTATCGGCTGAGCTTAGATAAATAACTGTAGCCTGGGATTCACGCATTCCTAAGAGGAGCTTAGGACTCCTCTTTCTCCCCTTCCCCTCTTCCGCAGACCCCCTCTCCCCCTCTCCCCTCCAAGCTCAACTCTATCAGCAGGAAGGCCCATGGAAGAGAAGGAAAGATGGCGGTGGGTCAGCAGTCTCACCCACACCCCCCCAATTTCTCCCTGGGGCCTGAGGTCTGGAGCCCCACTTTCCCACCAGGAAAACAGCAACTACAAAGGAGACCGGGACCTCTCCCTGGGGTTGGCTGGAAGGGTGTCAGGCACCTCCCTCCCACCCTCCCCACATTGTAAATAATGCTGAAAATGAGTAGCTTTTAAAGAGTGTCCAGTGGGATTCTGGAGCCTTGTTTTAATTATACAAAAACAGCATGGGTGCTTGGGCAGATGTTGGCGCTAATTGTTTTGAAAGCAAGCCCTCTTGGCTTCGCAGATCCTGCGTTTGGGCACATTTTTATGCAATTCCCCAGCCATGCAGGTGAGGTCATCCCTCTGCTGAGCAGGCAGACGGCTGCTCCCCACACACTTACACCCCTACACACACACACACACACACACACACACAGCATCCAAACCCCCCAAGTAGCCCTGCAGGGGGAGCAGGGGAGTTGGGGTGAAAGGGGAATCCAAATGGGGCAGACCAGGAGTTTGCATTCAGAGCCCCTCCTCCCTCAATCTCGCCCATACCCCCCTGCCCCCCTCCAGCCCTGGGCTCAGGGACCCTCTAAAGCAGCCAGACGAGAGGACTTTTCGAAGCTGACAGCAGTGTCAGGAGGAAGAGGCAGTGAATACAGATGAT
>PVJD01007862.1:22500-79038 GCA_004026545.1 Mormoops blainvillei
AATTTTTCCCTTTTTTTTTTTTTCCTTTCTTTTTTTCCCTTTTTTTTTCCCCCCAAACAGATTGTTTTTCTCATTATGTTTTTATATCTACCTAAACTGTTAATTAGGCACTTAGAAGATTTTTTATTGGGGCCTAAGTGTAACAAGCTGCTTTGTTTGCAGGCACATACCTTGCTGCTGTTCTGTAAACACCGGTTTTTGCTCCAAAAGCCGCATTTTCTGTCAATTACAGGATGGCGTTATGTGCAGCGAGGAGGTGGCCCCGACCTAGGAAGGAGCTCTCAGATGTCCAGGCTGGTGGAGGACTTTGGCTCCAGGCTGGGTCCTGGCCTGGTCACAGGGGAGAGGAAAAAGAGAAGACAGATGGGAGGCTGAGGAGGTTAACAAGGCGACACCAGTGGGCGCAGCTAGTCCCTGTGCTGCTTCGAGGCCCGCAGAGCCGTGCGGCCTAACTCCTGAATGCAGACTCTTAGCGGCTGCCCCTGAACCCCGGCTTCGCCCCCGCCAACGGGGCTCCCGCCACCTGGCCAAGGGCCCTTCTGTTCCTTGAACTCAAACAGCCTCATTCTCACCCCAGGGCCTTTGCACTAGCCGCTCCTCCTCTTGGAATGCTCTTCCTCTGAAGCTTCACAGGGCTGACTCTCCGGCTCCAAGGACCTCCTCCAAGACACCATGCCTGACTGCCCAGTCACCTGAACGTGACCCTGCAGACTTTCTGAATTGACCCGATCAAGGTGTTTCTTCGTTGACTCGCCTCCACGGGGAGAGATGCTCATGGGCAGAGATTTGTCTGTCTGGCTCACTGCATTAACCCTCCAATGAGAGCAGGGCCTGGCCCATAGTGGGTGCTCCGCAAATGAGGGAAAGAGTGATGAATTAATTACTAGCAGCCCTGCATATAGACATATGCAAGAATCTTTGGCCTCTTCTTAGAGAAATGCGCTACACCTGTAGGTCCTCAATCCCTGTTTGTTGAAAGAATGGATAACACTTGGGGATGTGTCCTTTGATTGAGCTCAGTGGGTCAGCTACATGCCAAGACCAAGTAGAACGAAGATGCCCCACACGCCGGGCCCCACAGGTGCCTTCTTTCTCCTCTGCCACCCACACAGGCTGCCCTTCTCCATCCATCTGAACTGCAGTGAATTCAGCCAATCAGAGCCCAGCACCACCCAGGTCCCTACAGGCCACTGTCAGAGGTGCCCGCATCCACCTTCCATCTGTATCAGGGTGGCTGCTCCAGAGGGAGGAGAGAGCGCCCTTCCTGAGAAACTGGGATCAATGGCGAGAGTGAATTACTGTGGTGAGTGACTAATCAGGAAATAATCGAGTTATACACATCACAAAAATGTCTGTGCATCAGACAGAGAATTGAGTTTATGGGGAAGACAGAGTGGAGCTTTGGGTCGGGTTTGCATGGTAGTGAAAGCAGGGGCTCCAAGGTGAGACTGCCCAGACAACACCCCCACTCCCAACCCTTGGTGGCTGCCCGTGGATATTAACAGGTCCGGCCTCATAGGGTTGCTAGAAGATACGATGAGCATTGCATGGAAAATCCTCACCATTTCATAAATACAGGCTCCTAATACAGTCACTAACGCGTTGCCCTAAGGACCTGTTCCTGGGGCCCCGGTGGATGTGGCATGCCCTCTGCTGAGAACCCTGCGGGACACACCTTCCGCAGGCCCCAGGTGGGAGCCAGGGAGGTACTGTCGGGCCTGTTTAACAGATGAGGGAACTGAGGCTCAGTAACTGGCCCGAAGTCCCACAAGGGTAGAGACCAGGAATCCCGAACCATCCACGGAACGACAGGAGGGACCAGGGAGCTGTTCCAGCCGAGTGCAATTTGAAACCTTCTAAGGTCATGGTCAGTCTGGGCAGATTCAGCCCAAGGCAGAAAAGGGTCCAAGTGCCTGTGAGGCTGGACCAGGTGGGGGTGAGACAATCCACTCGCGACCAGAACTCCGGGTGGTGGGACCAGGGTGGGGCCCAGATAGCACCAGGAAAAGTGGTCAAGGCCGCCGTCCTGCCTTTTGTGCAATGGGCAGTGTAAGAGGCTTAGGAGCCGGACCTCGCTGGACTCCGGCCCAGCCAAGGATTTGTTATGGTCATGCGCATTTTGACAGAAGGGGACACTGAGGATCAGAGAAGCGGCTCTGCCTGCCCAGGTCACACAGAGGATGCACGGGAAGCAGTAGAGCAGGTTTGAACTCCAGTCAGAGAGACTCCCGGGATTCTGCTTTTAATGTTACATTATGTGACACCAGGGATGCGGAGGACAGCGCCGGGCAGGCCCTACTCAAAGCCCAGCCAGGAAACGACTTTCTGTGTGGCCTGAGACATGTGAGTTCCCTGGTACGACTGTCCAGGGGGACCCCTGGCTTCAGCAGTTCTCAGGCTGTGGGGTGAATGGGGATATTCATAACGGCAGCAGTTGTCAGGCATCGAACACATGGTAGGCACACAGGAAATAGCTTTTTTTTTTTTTTAAAACACCACTCTGCTTCCTTTACGTCCAGTCAGTATAAGCTGGGGTCACTTCCAGGTTCCAGCGGAAGGAGAACAGGCAGAGGACCTGAGGCAGGCTGCAGTTGCTGCAGGTAGCAGAGACAACCCAGGCTACAGTAAGAGGTAGGGCGGAGCCGGGAGGCGAGCGCCATGGACACTGGGTGCTGACGTGGGTGCCGCTGTGGGTGGGGAGGCCCTGGGTGCCCACTGCTCCCCAGATCGGAAGTCACGGCTCCGCCTTTTCCTGCTGCCACCTCAGTGCCTGGCCCCGCACTGAACACTGGGAACTCAGGAGAGTCAGACTCAGACCCCTACCCTCGAGGAAGCCCCCACACTGGTGGGAGAGCCAGAGGAGAATGGGGGTGCCTGCCTAAGCACAGAGTGGGCTCCATCACGGGCCCAACGGCTGTGGTGGTTACACAGCGAGGCTCAAACCCTAGCTCCTCGATGTACCAGCTGTGTGACCTTGGGTATATTCCCATGCCTCTCTGTGCCTCGTCTTCCTCACATACCCGACGTGGACAGCACTGGCACCTCCTCATGGGGACATCAAGAGTGTTCAGCAGGCTGACAGCAGGCCGACACCAGGTTTGCTCCGGCTCCCCTACAGCAGGGCTGCCACAGTTCGGGGTGTTCAGGCACATTGCACAGAGCAGTAACCGAGGTCCCAGGAACATGGGGACTTGCTCAAACCCGCCGAGCTCCTGAGCGACCCAGCTGGCGCTGAGGCCCAGCCCCTCGCCCTGAGCTCCATAAGGGTAGAAACCTGTCTGCCTGCCTTACTTTTGAAGCCCCAGGCCCAGACCAGGGAGCGGGGAGGACGCCCTGGGCAGAGCAAGCAGCACGGGCAAAGGCAGGGAGGTGTGGAAGAGGCCAGCGCTCAGAAAACGAGCCCCCTGGTGCTCCTGGGTGGGAATGAGAGACCAGCGACAGAATGAGTTTAGGCCAATGGTGTGCTGGTAAATCCTTGACAACTTGCTCTCTTTAACAACTGGGACGGAGGAGGGGGGAAGAGGCCCCGAGTTGTAGCATTTGCCAGCTGACATGGTATAAATTCTCCCACCATGGCTGATTTCAAGCTACCAGTGCGACATCAACCAGCTCACAAAGTCCCTGGAAACTTAACAATCAGCTCTTGTGAGCCGGCATGAGCAGGGAAGCCTGGGGGAGGTCGGGGATTTCCTCCTGGGGCCACCTGACTGCCCCTCACCTCTTCTCACACATGGGCTGCAATTTACTGGCAACAATGCCTCTACGGGTCTCCGCTTCCCACCTGAGCAACGGGTTAATGGCTCCTGGGCAGAGGCCGACCCGACAGGGTGGGCCCGAGGCCAAGTGGAGTGTCATCTCTCTCGTCACTGCCCTCATCCGCATCTGGGGTGGAAATAGGGTGATGGGCTGTCAGAGGGGGGCCAGGTCCCCGCCCAGGCCCTCTTCCCCCACGGTTCCCCCACACGAGCTGATGGGGCGCAGCCAAGCCGGTGGTGGCAGGGTCACCTTGGGGAGAGTTATTGGGGCCTGGGCGGGAGCAGGAAGATATTATGCACAGAAGGCCAGAGCCGAGGACACTAATCTGAACAGACAAGGAATCAATGGGAATTTCTATTTAGGGAGGAAATCAATAGAAATTTCAAGGTAGGAAAAAGGGGAATTACCTTTAATTGGAGTTCTCGCACAGTTGGGTCTCTGCTGAGGCCGGAGCTCGCCGGGCCTCCAAGGGACAGCCAGACCAGACCCCCAATCTACCCTGGCCCTGCCCAGTGCATTTCCCACCGGGTAAGAGACCCCTCCTCCCACAGGGCCCTTTGGCCTCCAGTTAGGGGGCCAGAATTGAGCAGGCAAGAGAAGCCTCTGGAATCAGGTGCTGAGAGCACCATTTCCTTACCTGTTGGGCAGGGGCAGTAGGGACACTTGCCTGATCAGTGAGAAACCAATTCCAGATGTACAAGGCACAGAGAGGTTAAACAACTTGCCCAAGGTCACACAGTTAGGAAGCAGGTGCTGGGATTTGAACCCAGGCCAACCTGGTGCCAGAACCACTGTGCCCTGTTGCCCCACGGGAGGTGTTCAGCCCTGCTAGGTGTGTCCCAGATTGTCCGTGTCCCATCTGGGGGAAACCAGGTGGTCAGGGGTGACTGGCTGGGGCACAGGGTACCTGCCTGGGAGAGGGCAGGTAGGTTCAAGCCACATGGGGAGAGCCCCAAGACTGGCTGTCCCCACTGCCATCCCCCCTGAGGTGCACACCCACACAGACATACCCGAGGGCCTTGTCCCCAGAAGAAAAAGGGTGTTTTTGTGAGGGGCCCCAGGACCACCCAGATTCCTAAGCAGACCCCACCCACTGGGGAGCAGATCCGGCTACTGAACAGTGCCTGGCAAAGAAGGCACATTGTAGAAACATGAAGCTCACCCTCCTCCCCCAGAATGGCACCTCCTCCCCCAGCAGGGGGTGGGGGCTGCTGGGGGCCGGAGCCTGGCTGGGGCCCAGGAGGGGACTCCTGGGCTGAAGGCAGGTCCGAGTGCTAGAGGCTTTCCTGTGGTGCACGACTAGACCCTCCCACACGCCCTACGGGAAAGGAGGGACTGTCGCCCCAAAGGCAGAGCTGCGGGGCAGGGGAGAGGAGGGCCAGCCCCGCAAAGCGAGCCCTCTCCTATGGCATTAAGACTCTCTATTGGTCTGATGGCTGTTCAGACTTTGATCTAGAAAAAAGGCGCAGAGGAAGCTGGGGGCATGCGCAGTTGAAACCATGAGGGGAGGGGAACGAGTCTGGGGAGGTGGTCCAAGTATCCTCACGGGTCTGCCACCACTCCAGGCCCCGTGTGCTTCCCCCCATGAAGACCCTCCATTTCACTTTACAGATGAGGACTCTGAGGCGGGAGGGGAGAGGCACGGAGAGTGGGGGAAAATGAGCGGTCAGGATGTCTGTTCAGAGCTGGCCACCATGCAGCCCTGGAACGCTGGACAGAGACACTGAGGCAAACTGAGTTGAAAGGACAGAGCCAGCAAGACAGATACCTAGTGCTTGGGGCATTCTGCCACCCCTACTTCCCTTGCTATTCCAGCCCAAACCTGCAGGGGGCGCCCAGGACACAGGGGCCATGAAAGGGCTGTGGGGCCAGACAGGGTTGGAGATCTGGACCAGCAGTTCAGTCACGGTGGCCTTAGGCAAGGGGTTCGACCTCTCTGAACCTCAGCTCCTTCATCTGTGGGAAAAGGGCATCGACCGCTCTGAACAGGTTGTGGCGAGGATGGGAGAAAATGCGAAATGAGGAAGTGTCTAAGGGATGTTTGCTCGAGGACAGAACAGGTTTCTGGACAGATGGACAGAGGGATGAGCAGGGCTGAGTGGGTGACGGAATGACCGCATCCTACCCTGGCAGAGAGGTCCCTAGCTGGCAAACCCAGAGACACAGTTCCCAGAGTGGTACCTCCACCTGCCAAGGGGACGCCTCCACCCAGGTTGGGCACATGGTCTGAGGGTGGGCACTCGTGGGCACCTGTGACCTGGGGCATGGATCTGGGCCGCTGGCCACTGGCCGCTGCCCCCACCTACCCCTAACATTCCTCACTACTCTCGACAAGCACAGCCTCTGCCCTGCTGAAGGGAGTACCCTCAGTAGCAGACAGCGGGCTTCCCAGGCCACACAGCAGCTCTAGTGACCAACGCAAGGGAGACGGCAGGCCTGCTGTCCAAGCCCACCGGTCCCCTCACTCGAGCACACTGGCGCCGGCCCACTGTGGGGAACAGGGGCTCAAGCCCAAGAGGGACCTTGAGGCTGAGGGACCAAGCAGGGGACACCCTGGGGGTGCCAAGCCACAGCGCCCTCCTGGGGCACTTGCTCTGGGCACCAGGCTCTTTTCCTGATTCTTCCTCTCCGACCTCAGGACAACCCGCAGGTGTGGGTTATAATTTCCACAGATGAGGAAACTGAGGCCCAGGGCAAGACACAGGTGGTCCAAGACCCCACGGGTCCCGGTCTGTCTGATTCTGCCCCACGCTCCACCGTACGTGGGCGTGGCCTGCATCCAGCCCTCCTGTACCCAGACACGGGGTGGGGTGGGGGTGGAGGGTCGGCTTCCTTGCTCCCTCCTCCACACCCCTCACCCAGGGTCTCATGCAGAGGTGAGGCCTGTCCCTGTCCCCTCTCAGGTCAGCTGGGCTCAGCTGGAGTTCAGGCTGTTGGAAGCTGCCCGGCCTCACTCATCTCATTAAGTACAGGAGTGGGGTCAGCAGCTTTTACAGGCCCCATAAAGCATCGCTCGCGGCCACTTCAGCACAGAGCTCGCCCTGGCAAGCTGCCCCCCACCGGGCCAGGAAGGACGAGTTTCTTCTTTAAGGAACTAATCTCCCAGACTCATAAAATCGCCACAAATGCCAGGGGGGTCTGTGCCCTGAAAGATAATTACAGGGCGACACCTCCGCCCTGGAGGCTGGTGCGGGGGGAGCACACTCGCCCGGACGGAGGCCCTGGGCTGATCTGTCCTCACAGAGCACTGTGAGGCTGTTACCTCGGGAAGGCCTCGAAGCAGTCCTGTAGGGTGACAGTGTTATTAGCCCCGCTTACAGACATGGAGACAAAGGCTGGGAGCCGCAGGTGACCAAGGCAGGGAGGCAGAGCTGGGCCTGGCCCACAGCCCTGCTACAGGGTCCTCCTGGCTCCTCCCACCCGGCACCAGCTGCCTCCAGCCCGGGGCCCCTCCCACCCAGAGCTCCTGCAAATACAGGGGTCCCCAGCCCTGCACCCTCCTCGGACACTGCTCCACAGGAGACAGCCGGAACCTCTGCTTCCGCTCCACCGTTGCCCCCCACCCAACGGTATGTGTCCTCACCACCGCCCAACATACACGACCCCACCGAACCTCTCCCCAAACGGAGCTTGGCAGGAAGGAAGGAAGAAGAGGAGGCCTCTGGCTGGGAGTCACACGCAAGGTCTCAATGTCTTGAAAATGGGGATAACCCAGAGGGATGGGGGCAGGCAGGGATAAGGGATGTCCCCCGCCTCCTCAGTGCAGAAGCCTTGCTGGACACACTGACTGGCTGATGCTGCCACTGGTGGGTAGGGGCAGAGGGCAAGATCACAGCATTTCAAACTCTCATTTCCAATAGGGTGGGATATATACCCTGTTCCCTAGCTTCACACGTGCACACACATACACTCACACACATCTACACACATGCAGGGAAACGACCCAGGGTCCTCTGTGGTCCAGCTTCTCCCGGCACTTTATTCCCTAATCAGCAACCTCAGGCACCCCAGTTACCAAGGGAGATCTGACCGAGCCCAGCCTAAAAGCTCAGACATGACGTGTGAGCCTCTGACACACGGACAGCCTTATACATATATCCTCTCACAGGCATCAACACATGCACGTGCACATGCAAACGTGCACACGCAGCCCAGCAGACAGAAAGGCACAGGACCGCCGGACCCTGCACCAGTGCACTCCGTCCGGGACGGAGGCCAAGGCCAAGGCCAAGCAGCCTGGCAGTGTGGCCACCAGTGTCTGTCCACCCAATGGGATGGTCGGGGCTGGGACAGGAGTTAGAAAAGTACAGGCTAGACTCTTACCCTCCTGACCTCAGGTGGCCATGGAGACGAGGGAGTTCTGTGGCCTGGTCATGGTCACACTCAGGGGCGCACAGACAGGATGACCTTGGCCGAAACCTTGAGTCTGGAAAGCCAGACACAGCAAATTCAGGGCCTCTTGGGGCCTCCTGGGGGCCTCCTGGTGCCTCCCTGCCCCACCTTCCCAGTGGGTGCACGTGTGGCTGGGTCTATGGGCTCTGGGAGCACCTGTCTGCCTGTGTAAGGCTGGCGACTGAACCATCTGCCCATGGCCCTATCTCTGTGTTTATATTTCTGGGTGGGTAGCTAAGCTTCTGGGTATGTGACATGTGATGGAAGTAGCAACTGAGATGCCAGGGTTCAGAATCTCAGACGCCTGGTGTGAATCGTCCTGGTGTGAATCGTACAGGTTCAATTCCGGGTCTGGGCATCAATTTCCTCCTCTATAAAATGCAGATGATAATGAATACCTGCGTCCTGGAAGGGGAGGGGGTCCTGAAGACTCGATGATGCGCTGAGCGCCATTGGAGGCGGCTGGTGCTAAGTGAGCCACCCCAAAGATTAACAGCTTGTTGTGGAGCTTGGGCACCCACGTGACTCTCTGGGCAACCCTGAGGCTACGGGTCCCCACCCCGATGTGTCTCTGTATGTCTCTGCCTGCTTCTATGAACTTGCGGGTACATCTGTGTGTGTGTGTGTATGTATGTATGTATGCATGAGTATGTTGGGGAGGGGGACCCAAAGCCAGCAGCCCCTCCCTCACTAGGCGGGGCCGTGGGTGCTTGCTGCACAGGACTGCAGTTGGAGGGTTATTTATTTACTCCAGGCCCCACTTGGCCTTCAGTAGCCTGTGCACGAGGCGTGCTAGAGGCCAGGAAGACGGTCTTGTCAGCCCTGTGCATGCCCGCAGGCACGCACACACTCCCAGCCCAAGGAGGCTGGAAGGCCAGGACACCCCAGGCAACCGCTCACCAACAGCCCCCCTCCCCGCCTCAACCCCTGTGCCCCAGGGTCAGGGAGGTGACAGTCCTGGGGACTCTTCCCCAGCATAAGACCCCCTCCCCACCTGCCTCCACTGGGCAGACCCCAGGGGCAGGAGGATGGGAACGATGGTGTCTAGGTTTGCCTCAAGGCCGGGATCAGACGCACCTAGAAACTGAGCAGGGTCACACCCGCGGGTCCTCTCGCCAGCCCCCGCAGGCCTCCCCTTGCCCACCCTGCTGCCTCTGTCCCAGCCCCGTTCCCAGGACCCAGACCTTCTTCCCTCCGACCCATCCCTCAGTCCCCGGGCTCAGTCCACTCTACCTTCTCATCGCAAACTCTAAACTCTCTCCCTTGTCCCCAAACTCTTTCAAGGTCTCCTGGGTCCCACCCTCATACTGAACTGGCCTGGGACCTGAATCTCAGCCCCAGGACTTAGCAGGGTGGGACATTAAGCCTCAGCGTTCTCCTCTGTGAAATGCGGATCATTGGGTTGCACATAAAGAAAATTCGAGGGGATTTTATTGGAAGGATGCTGGAATCAAGGATGTCATGGGGCTGAAGGAGGAACGGGGTACCCAGGCCACAGGAGGGGAGGGACAGAGCCAGCCCCAGGAGCAGCTGGAACCAGAGATGATGAAGGCGGCAGGACTCTCTCTTCATCACTCCCCAAATGCGGATTTCGTTTCTGCTGGGATCTGGCCGGTGTCCAGAGTGGAAAATACGGCCGACAATAGCTTTTGGGTTCTACCCTTACATCTTTACTCCCAACCTCATTAAAATTAAGAGCTCCTAGTTATCAAAAAGCAGCCCTAAGAGAATGAAAAAGCAAGCCACAGACTAGATAAAAGAACTCCTAGAAAGCAATAAGAAAAAGTGTACAACCCAGTTTAAAAAAAAAAAAATAGAAGTCTTGAGCAAGCACTTCACGGAAAAACATATCCAATGGTGACTAAGCCTAGAAAGGTCACCCAGCTGCATCAGACATCAGGAAAAGTTAAAGTGACACACTGCAGCCCCACCCAGATGGGTAAAATAAAAGAACTGGAGATACCAAATATCAGAGAGAAGGCGGAGACACCTGACCTTGGCTGGGAGGACCCAAAGCCAGTGCGGCCACTTCGGAACCGTGGCATCATGTGCTAACGCTAGAGAGGGCACAACAGAGCTGAGCAAGTCCACTCTGGGCAGAACCCCAAGGGAAACGAGTATTGGTCCCCAACAAAGACAGCATGAGAATGTCCCTAACAGTGGTATTCAGAATAACCCCAAACTGGAGGCCACACAAATGTCTACCAAGAGGAGAACAAGGGAGCTGTGGTAAGTCCACACAGTGAAGCCCTACGCGGTGACGAGGAGAGGAGGGAAGGGCTACCCCTGCAGGTAGCGCCTTGGATAACGCGGGAAGCATAACAGTGAATGAAAGAAGCCAGATCGAAGACTGCAGCTATTTAATTATTGCATGACGTCCAAAAAGAAGGACACTGGGCGATAGTGACAGAGATCTCGAATTGTTCTCTGGGGAGGGTCTGGCTGAGAAGGGGAGGGACAGAGCCCCCTGGACACTTATTCTGGGTAATGGTTACTAGGAGGCGTGAACATGTGTAAAATTTCATCATCCCACTGTCCACTTCGGATTTGTGCCCCTTACTGAATGTAAGTTAAATTAGATAAGAAAGAAAAGCACATCTTAACCATTCAGCCATGGAAGGGCCTCTCTGCCCGACACTCTCCTGCCCAAGTTCTCGGGATCAGGACCGAGAACAGCACGGCCGCCCCATAGGATGGGGCGAGGGGAGGAGGAGCTGGGTGGATGGATGTGCTTTCTCCAGAACAGGACGGGGAGGGCAGACCGAGATACAGCATCCACTCCGTTTCTCTGAGCCTTCCTTTCCCATCCGTAAAGTAGAAACAACCGTGCATCCCCCCCGCCCCCCCTACAAAGGTGAGGATTGAGATGAGGATTCAAGAGGTAACTTGCTTAGCCCTGGCCCACGTGGCTCGGTTGGTTGGAGTGTCATCCCACACACGGAAAGGTTACAGGTTCAATTCCGGGTCAGGGCACAAGTTTAGGTTGCAGGTTTGATCCTCAGTTGGGGCTCAATGTGGGAGGCAAGTGACCAATGTTTCCATCTCAAAGCAATGAAAAAAATGTTACATTAAAATTAAAAAAAGAAGTAACTGGCCTCAGGTGCTGGCCTGGGGCCTGGACCCCAGCTGCTGATGGACAGGGTTTCCTTCCCTTTGATGCCCCCTCCCTGGCCTTCTGTCCCCCCACCCCCACCCTCAGCTCCCCTATTCTGCCCTCTGTGATCCCCAAAGTGAGGCGCCATCACTGTATAATTTCAAATTACTTGTAGCTATAGTTAATTAAATGTAAAATCATTGGAATAAAATTATACCTTCATTAGAAATTAACTCCCATTTCAGGTCCGGGATAATGACCTGGCTCTCTCTCCCTACTTCTTCCAAACCACACATAGAATGGTCAGTTAAACTGGATGGGAAAAAAAGTTTAACGACTGCACGGCAATCAAGCTTATTATTATTTAAGCACAAGCTATTACCATGTGCAATGAGGTATCGGCCTATAAATTATCTTTGAAAGAGTCGGTCCTTGTCCGAGCACCGACAGGCTGAGGGCGGCTGCAGGGCAGGTGCGTGGGCCGCTTCCTGGGCAGGGGCGCTCCTGGTCCCGCCCCTCCAGCTGACGCTGAACCTGCCCTCAGGACCCTCAGCTGGGTCCCAGGGCTCAGGTCGAGATCTCGGGGTCGCTGTGAGAGAGTGTGGGTGTCCCCCACTGGCCCTTCAGCCCATGGTAAGGAGGGGACACTCTGGCACAGGACAGAGATTGGGGCCCAAAGTGAGTCCCTGAAAATTAGGAAGAGGCCAGAGAAAGGGGAAACAGGGTGTACAGGGCGCGAAGGGGGCTGGGATGAGGCAGAAAGAGACAGAAAAGAGGAGGAGGGAAGAATCTTCCAGAGACATGAAAAGGGGGAGTTTGAGTCTGGGACTAGGTGATAGGGGAACAGTCAGAGGAACAGGGAGTGAGACTTAGAGCAAAGAAGGCAGGCACAAGGGAAGAGAAAACTGAAGAGCCAAGAAGCCCCTGAGAAGGAAGAGACAGCAGGGGGCGCTGGGTGTTGGGGGCTGGGGGAACCAGGGCTGAGGGGCAGGCTGCCCAGGGTGGGCGCTGTCGGAGCTACAATCAGCGAAGTCCCGGTGAACAGGACAAGTAGGTACCCTGCTCCCGGGACGGATCCCCACAGCACGGGTGCTGAGGTCCCCACTTCACAGGTGCGGAGACTGAGGCTCAGCGGGGTTAAGTCATTTGTCCAAGACCACGCGGCTACACGGCTGGGAGGCACAGACGATCAGGAAAAAAAGGAGTGAGGGGTGGAGAACGATCAAAGGCAGGTAAGAGGAGAAAAAGCACAAAGGCAGGAAGATGGGTGATAAGACAAACGGAGGGGCCCCCATCTCCTCGCCTATCTAAACTCCCTGCCTTCCCCCACCTCTGCCTCCACTCCACCCCCACCCCGCCCTATGAACCTTACTTCTCCTTTCGCTGCCCTCTTCCTAATTTGCAAAGACCCTTTCCTGTCCTCGGTCTTTGTCCTATGCCAGAGTATTGGCCCCTAACCATGGGCTAGAGGGAGAGATGGGCTGGGGCGTCAGGTGGGACACCAATGGCCAGATCTCAGTGGCAGGTGAATGGGATACTTGTCAACGGGAAGCGCTCAGGGTCCTCAGACACCCCCCCGACCCGCCCCAACTTCAGACAGCAACCAGAACCCACCTCCCATGGGGCGTTAGGGGCTGACAAACCCGGGCACAAGGTCAGACTTGACTCACTGGATGACCTTGGACAATTTCTCAACCTTGCTACACTCCCGCCTCATCTGTAAATGGGGTGACAATGGTACCCGCGTCATGGGGCTCTTGTAGGGTTTGATGAGGCTGGGTGGATGAATGCCCAGTGCGGAGCCTGGCACCGAGCAGCCTTCCTGGGGAAGAGGCCCCCCGAGGCAGGGCAGCTGCCTCTCCCCTGGGCACAGCCACCTTTCTCACAACCTTTGGTGAGCCTCTCAGCCCCGGACAGAACAAGAGGGTGAGTCAGTACGCAAGCTGGGACAAGGTAACCGGGGACCGCAGAGAGGGGACAACTGCATCCTGACTCTAGGGCCCCTCTGTCCCCCTAAAACAAAGACCCTCACTTTGCATTTTGTAAGAAATCTAAAATGTGCTCCCTCTTCACACAGCTGCTGCTCGATAATAAATTTTTGTGGAGTGAAAGTATAAACGGATGACTAAATTAATTAACCAGAGGTCAGCGTTTTCCTGGAGACCGCTGGGAATGGGCGCCACCCCACCCGACAGGCAAACACGGCCCGGCCTGCCATAACTTCTCGTCCAAGTTCCCCTGCAGACAGACTCCCTGGAAAGTCACCTCCATCTCCGTCACAGGTCAGGCTGAGATTTAGAGATGGGGACAGAGAGTGTGCCTAGATCTGCTATCTGCCCGTGAGTGATGGGGGACACATTCCTGGGACATGTTTACTGTCACCCCGCGCCCCCGGCCCGCACTCCCCACCGCGCCATCCCCTGATAATTCACGGCCCAGCTCCCATTGCCAAATGACTGATATGGCCTTCACAGCGGGGCCCGCTGGTCACTTGTCTCAAGGAGACTGGGAAGAAAACTCAGGCACAATATAAATGGGGCCCGTGGCAGCCTCGAACACCTTGGAAAATTCCCCAGCCCAGACGCCGCGTCGTTTTTAAGTAATAAAACCACAGAGAGATTACATGGCCAACTGACAGCCCGCGACGGATGGCCGCCCGCGTGAACTTTTTACCTTCGGGATGGTGACCAAGAGGAGAGGAAGAAAAAAAGAGGAAAGAACCACCCGTCAAACAAGCTCCTTCCTCACTCTGCCTCAAAAGTCTTTGCCACAGGTCGGGGCAGGAGCTGCCCTGGACATGTCCCCAACCCAGTTACCTGGAGGGACTCCACCTCACAGGGTGGGTGTAGGGCTTGGTTTCCCCATCTGGAGGATTGGGATACTCGTGGCTGGTTTGCTTGCTTTCCAAAATCCAGAAGCAGCCCTAAAATAAACCTTTTCAGGGTTAGAAGTGTAACCCTTGCTTTCCCTCATTAATTCCTTCATTCGTATATCCTTTGACTCAACAGGAATTTGTGTCCGTGCCTGTTTAGCAGCGGGTAACTAGTAACACTGTGGGGAGATGTGAGGCAGTCTCTAGGAAACGACCGAGTGACCCTCAGGGACCACTCCTTAGCCATGGGATCCTGGGCACAGCGTTTCAGCCCTTGGAGCCTCAGTTTCCTCCTCTGTGAAATGGGGATGATACCGGCTCCCGATTTGACGGGCTGTGATGAGGCAGCAGGAAAATCCCACCCGAGATGCCCTTGGCACAGACAGTGCCTGGTACATAGTAGGTACACACCGGACCCAGTCACTATCCCCAAGTCCTTCCCCTCTGAGGCTGGAGTGTCCTTGTGCAAATCTGGACTCTGAGAGCACACACTGAAGACCCAGAGTTCCCAAGCTGGGTGTGAGGCCATGAACCTACCCTCACTGTTGGGCACAGGCTGACACCTCACAGTCCAGCAGGATTTTCCCTTCCTCCCAGGACAGTACTTCCCTGGTCCGGGATGCTGGGCTCTTAGCACAGCATAACGGACTCAGATGCTTGCTCTGCATGGAAAAGTAATAGTAACAGGCGCTACCACTTACGGAGCACCTGCTGTATACCACGCACAGCACGGGATGCTTCCAACGTGTTTTCCCTCTTTCAGGTCCCTCATTCTCCCCAGGCGCTACGTTTGCACTAGTACTGCAAGAGGGGACTTGACACGGGACTGCAAGTAAGAGATGCATACAAACTGAAGTGAAGGCAAGTATGAAACTCACAGGAAGGAGAAGGGGGACCCTCCTGGAACCTGGGCCGAAAGAGCTGCCGGAGCCGCGCACCACCAACCACCCATCTCCTCCCTTCCTACGCCCGCCCCCACCACATACTCTCTCCTCCTCATTCCTCCCTCTGCACTCAGCCTGTCTCTCCTCCCCGCCACGTGCACAGGCGTCCGCCCACCTCAGGCAACCTCAGAGCCTGCCTGCGTGCCTGATGCCCAACTCCAGTCCCCCAGGGAGAAAGGCATCGAGAGGCCTGGCTGTGGCACTGGCCTGCCTCGGGTCCCACCCACGGTGGCTAGGAAGATGCCCCAGAAGGCTGGAGGTGCCTCCCTCCCTCCCTCCCAGGGCTGCCCATAGATGTGACCTGTCCCCTTTGCATGCCCCAGTGGGCTCCTGAGCAAATGCAGGAGAAGCCCTCGGCTAATGGCACAGCTGCTCCCCCACCCTGCCCCCCAGAAGCCCGGGCCTGAACTGGCTACGGCCCAAACTTTCAGGTCAGACGCCTGGCAGAAAGGCCAAGCCCTTCCAAGGGCCCGGTGCCGAAGACGGGGCTCCTCTCAGAAGCAGCCAGCACGGTGTCAACCGGACAACAGCTCTGCGGGCAATTCGGCGCCCTGGGGTAAAACCATAAAAAGTGTCTAACGGAAGGGGCCAGGCAGCCGAATCTGGCGCACTCACCCGAGAACTGCCCACACGTGGGCAAAGATGTCACGACATGTCATTAAGTCGGGGAAGCGATTAAGAAAAGGTGCACGAGTTTCCATCCTGGTTCTCTGTAATGTCGGCAAATCGTTTAACCCCAGTGGGCCTCAGTTTGCTCATCTGCAGGAATGGGGCATGCGATAGAAAAGTCACACGCGAAGCGCCTCCCACGGAAGGCGTACTCAGTAATTGTGAGTAGGGATCACGAGGCTGACGAAGATGACCGCGTGGTGTGCATACAGTTATCTAACTTTCCCCAGCCTGCAGCCTGCGGGATTTTGTTCAGAAAGACACGATGTGACTAGGGAAGCGTGGGAGGGAGACTAGGTGCATACTCACCCGCGCACGTCCCTGGCCGCTCTGATGAGTCCCGCAGTCAAGAAACCCAACTTAGTCTGTTCAGCCGGTGTTTCCCACCCTCGCATGAGTACAGACCCATTTTTTTCCCCACAGGGTCCCTATTAACCTCGATAGATAACACTTGGGGAAATGTTGCGACTGTGATCACATTTTAATCGTATATAATTGAACATTATCCATAGATTCCCACGGGCATTCGCATACTAGTTAGGGCTCTTGTTTCACATTGCAGACCCTCTCTGGTGGGACTGGGAAGAAGAGGCTGTTTGACAAGACCCCAAGTTAGCAGGGAGTTCCTGAGAGACCTTCTCTCTTAGGTGTCTGGGCGTCAGGTGTCCATCTCTGACCCTACCAGCCCTGAGGGTGGGTGGGCACGGGGGATAAACATGACTACCAGCGATTCACCCCGGGAAACAGGACAAGATCCTAGAGACAGAGGAGGCCCACCGCTCGCCTACTGGGTGGCCACCCCATTGATGGACCCCCTTTCCCAGACTTGGAGAAGATAGTAGAGGGAGTGACCGCTCCTCTCCTCTCGTCTGCTGGGAGGTGGGAAGTTTGGCTCTTTCCTCCAGAAGTCCAAGGAACTCTTTCCTCCGGCCCAGGTGCCTAATGAGAGGGGGTACTGGCTTTTCTGGCCCAGCCTTGGGCTGCTGTCCCGGCCACTCTGGTGCCCACAGAGCCCAGGAAAAGGACTCAGTGGCTGAGACAGTGGGGCCTGCCCAACAGGGTGGGCACGAGGACCACCTTGTGAGTGCTCAGCCCTGAAGGCTTGGCACCTCTACCCAAAGGCTCGACGACTCAACGTCACCAGGAAAGACGAGCTTTAGGGCCACCAGTTTGCAACGGGCCACACATCAGAAGAATTCAGCAGAAGCCCACAGCTGGGTGCTGGCCATAGACGAAGCTACATCATGGAGGGTGGGGGGAGACTGACAAGGCCTGGGAGGGAGGACAGGAAGAGCCCCTCTCTCCTCAGGCAGAATCTGAGGGATGACCATCCACCCATGGTCAGCAGCTAGAATCCCCCAAATTGGCTACATGGGCCCGGTCTCCCCAGGCCAATGCCAGAGCCAGACCCTGCTGAGAGAGGGGAGGTGGCGTGAGAAGCCCTCACCCTGGGCAGCTAGGATGTGAGCCAGCCAACCCGGTGGGGAGGTGGGAGGGGAGGGGAGGGGAGGACGAGCTTTGAACACAAAGTGGGCTTTTAAAACAGGCTGCGCTGAGTCTTAGACACCAGAGTGAGCCCGTCTTAATCAGCCGAAGTGGAAAGTTATGGAATTGGACTGAGATGTCATTTATGGACTCGCCACCCGGCGGGCAGGGAGAGGCAGTTCCGAGAGCGCACAGTGGTGGCAGTTATTGGAAAAATAAAACCATTTCATGTTTATACCCCTAATGAGTGGAGATGCCTCTAAACTGGTTACACTTGATTTTTTTTCCTTTATGCTTTTCTGTATTTTCTAATTTTCCTGCAATGAACATGTATTACTGGGGTAATAGAGAAATAATAAAAGCTTAAAAAGGAGGCAGGTGGTGAGAGTCCACGGGTCCCTGAGGATCCCACAGCCATGGGTTCCACTCACCCAAGGTCCCAGGGAGCTGGGGGGTGAATGGGGACAGGGTGCTGAGGGTGAAACAGGCGTCCTGCAGCCCAGAGCCCCAGGGAGCCGGCGGGGAGGGAACAGGGTAGCACCTGTTTCTGTGTCTGCCAGGTCCCAGTATTCGGAGCAGGATGGGGAGGTGGCAGGGGAGGTTGGTGAGATCCCAGGGGCCGGCCGCTGGTGGAGGGCTGAGCTAGCGAACAGCGTCTAAGCTCAGTCGGGAGCCATGGCACCAGGGAAGGAGAGCCAGAAGCTTGGTTCGAATCCTGACTCCACCTGCTCCAGCTGGAGAAGCGGGGCATCCCTTAAAGGCAGAGCAAGGATCAGAGGAGAGGGTTTCTGGCCCCAAGGGGGTTACCTGTCTTTCACCAGAGCGCGCTCCTGGTCCGGTGAGAATTGGGGGGCGAGGGAATTCCAGGGACACGGGGAACAGCTGTCAGGCCAAGGCTGTGTGTCTGGGTCCTAATGAACTGTCCCAATCAGGGGGGTCTGGGTACTGAAGTGGGTCATGAGAAAGGGGTTGTTGAGACCTCAGACATGAGCTTAGCTCTGAATCCCAGCTCCACTGTGGCTGTGTGACCCTGGGGGAGTAACTTTCCCTCTCTGGTCCTCATTTTGCTTGTCTGTAAAATGGGGATAATAACAGTGGTACCTGTGGCAGATTGTGTTAATGGTCCCAACTCTTCACCTCACCTTTAGCCACACTCTTGGTCGTGTGAGTTTGCAGTGTCTCCCAATAAAGAGGCAGGACACTGAGTTTGGTCATGTGACTTGCTTTGGCAACAGAAGAAGGAAGAAGGGCAGGGAAGCTCTTGAGGTCTTGGGGGTTTCTATTGGCAGTTGATTCCTCTGCCGCCTGTGAGAACATGCCGGGGGGCGGGGCTGCTCCCAGGAGAGGGTGGAGCTCCTGGACCAGAGCCGAGTGTCCTGGAAGCACACAGACAAGGTCAGCTTAACTCCCTGGGAACCCACGGATCCGTGAGAACAACTGGCTGCTGTTTTAACCAACTGAGTTTGGGGTTGGTTGTTATGCAGCAACTTTGTAGCAACAGCTGAATGGCGCATTTCCTCGTGGAATTAATGCGAGGATTCGGTGAGACAAGCTTGCCAAGCACTGATGAACTCCAGGCCTGGTGCATAGTAAATGCTCAATAAACATTCAGCTGCTTTTACGACTATTGTCGCCACTGTCATTATTATTGTTGTCCATCAGAGGGCAGAGCCTGGAGGCCAGAGGTCAGGGATGAGAGCTGTGCAGAGACCCCACATTCATCAAGTCTGCTCAGAGACAGCTCCGAGCGACAAGACCCCCCGTCTCGGTGGTAGCTTTTATTACACTTTTGAAATCCATTCCAATTAGAAGTGAGACGGCGGCTCCTGCTTCGCCAGACAGGGGTGAGACGGGCAGGGCCCCGGCCCCAGGCAGAGGCCTAAGCATTTTATAATAATCATATTTCTTATGAAGCTTTAGTTTCACTTCCTTCAAATGAAGTCTCAGCAATAAAGCAATCGATTCTCTCTCCCTGGGAGACAGTGCTGAATTCCGCCCTGCCCCGGATGGCGCTCTGGGCGCCCCTCTGTGGACCCTCCCTCTCCAAGCCTGTGCGGTGGCAGCCTGGGGGCCCTGTCTGCATGACTGGCTGGCCCTAAGCACCTTGGGGAATTTCCCCTCCAGGCCAGTCTCAGGGGCACCCAGTCAGGCGTGCTGGGTGCCAGGCCAGGCGGGTGCCACAGGGGAGGGGCTGACGCCTGCGCTCCCTGCTTCCTGCCGGCTGGCCCCATCAGGGCGCCCAGCCGGGAGAGCCCTGCTCGACCTCAAGAACCTGAAGAACGAGGACGCCGCATTCCCTGCTTCCCCGCCCCACCCCCAGGAAAGAGGAGAGGCGCTGTTGGTCTCCACTGTTTTCCCAGCCAGTCTTTGTCCAGGAAGATTCTAGGCAAAGCAGAGAAAAGTGGCTGAAGACCCCCAAGACAGAGAAGTCTGCACCTCCAAGGTCCCACCAAGGACCCCCATTCCCAGCCGCGTCTTGTGAGAGCAGGAGGCCAGAGGAGGTCATGAGGGCACTGGGGCAGGGGGGAGGGGGGCAGGAGGAGCAGCCCCGCCTGGTGCCCCCAGAAGAACGTTGGAGACAGGGCCTGGATGTGGGTGAGGCGTTTGGGGCACATGCCTCAGACACAAAATTTAAGGGGACACCAGGATCTCAATGACCAAGAGAAATAATATTTCTAAAAGTCAAAATGGATAGAAAAAAAATCACGCTGAACAAATAATCAAAATTAAGACCCTGCACTGTTGGGCGCCTGGAGGGGGTCTTTTCCAATCAGCCCACATCCCTGGGGCAGGTCTGGGGGGGTGGGGGGAGGGGGCGTTGACAGTGCTGTGCAAAAAGCCTTTCAACGTAGTTTTGACTGTGGAGTTTTTGTGAACCTTTTTCACTTGGTTCAAAATATGGGTTAACGGGGGAGACCCGGACAGACAGACACAAGGAGAAACCCAGAGGGACCCAGCAGCCCGCAGAGAGGAGTTCCGGCAGGCGAGGGCTGGGCAGACGCTCGCAGCTTGGCCCCAACCCCAAGGAGAAGGGAGCGAGGTCAGAGGCGCGTGCAAATGTGATGCACTGTTCAACTGGAAGTGGCTGGACAATCCCAAACTTGGCCAACTCTGGCCAGATTACATTTTTGCCACCCGAAAGAAGGGGGTCTTGCAGCTCAAAATGAAAGTACTGGGGAAAAGGAAGAAATCAAAGTTGCTGACATGTGTTCATAAGTGCCTCGCTGGGCGGCCTGGTCTGTGTGCTCTGCACACGGCATCTCACTCAAAGCCCACAACGCACTGTGAGAAAGGAGCACTCACCGTCCCATTTGCCAAAGGAAAGCCTGAGGTTCAGAGAGGTTAAGACGTTTACTTAAGGTTGCACAGCCTGGAAGCGGTGAAGCCAGGGTTTAAGGCCAAGGCCCCACCTCTTCTCCACACGGCCTCAAGTGACATCATTATTCATCTGAGTGTGTGACTATGAAACATTTCTCTACTTCATGAGCCCTGGGTAGGGGACCCAGAGGCAGCCCTGCCTGCTGACAAAGAGAAACAGGTGATTTTATTAATAACATGGTACAGGTTGTGACCACGGGGAGCGGGAGGAAGCTGGGGGACAGGCCTCAGCCGCAAGGTGCCACCTGCCACAAACCCCGCCATTCATGAGTGATTCATTCATTCATTCCCCAAACAGCTCGTGAGTACCTGCTGTGGGCCAGGCACCTGGCTGGGTGCTGGAGGACGAGCAGGGAGTTAGGGAGACCTCACTTCCTCCTCTGCGGAGCCTGGGGGTTTATTAGGGAGACAAAAACGGAACACAGCTACCCAGAATCATGCGATTACAAACTGCACCGGGGGCTCTAAACACAAAGGACGGGGCGTTGGGAGAGCACAGTGAGGGGTGCGACCCAAAGACGGGGCATCGGAGCCCAGGTCCAGCGGGCGATGGGGAGGGACCAGAGGCAGAGAAGGAGAAACCGGAAGTTGGAGCCAAGGTGCCCAGAGCAACAGAGCCAACCGTGCAGGGCCCAGGGTGGGGCAGAATGAGGGGCTTGTCCACCCTCTGTGGTCACCCCAAGCTCTCCCTGTTGGGCCAACCTGCTCGCTGTCTCTCTGTGGGGTCTCTGCCCATGCACGCTGCCCCCCTCGCTCTGGAAATCACCAGGAAGCTCTTGGGGACACAGGCCTGCCCAGATCTGCTTACCACCCGCTTTCCAGCGCCTCCCAAGCTGCAGATAGGAGACAAGCACAGGGTCCTAGGACACAGGGGGTGTCCAAGGGTGAGTGGCTGAAGAGGGCTCCCAGCAGCCCAGCTTCCCTGGCCCCCATCCAAGAGGGCCCCCGACTCCCCGGCCCAGGCGGAGCCTCTCCTCACTGCTGGAACGAACCCAGCCTCCCGGCCACAACAGAGGGGCCCTCCCAGCCAAGGATGGGAGTGCGTTAATTAATGAATTAGCCGTTTAATTAACATAATTAGGCCTCATTATTTTCCTTGCATCTATCGTCAATTTTCGGGCAATTAAAGTGAACACTGGTGGAGCACGGAGGGGATCCGGGCTGTCGCTGCCGCCGGCGTAGCAGGGAACCGCCGGCCAAGCCTGAAGGGAGGGGGCCCAGGGCAAGAGAGACACGTGTGCACACCACGCACATCCCCCGATGGGGTGCCCCCGAGCCTGAGTCTGCAGATCACCCTGTATTCACGTACTGAGCTCCTACTATGCGCCAGGCTCCGTGCCAGGACACGGTCGTGACCAGGAAATTGAAGGAAGTTGCTGGGGAGCACCAAGGTCAGCCCCCATATGGACTTTGACATAGACCCCCAGAAACAGCAGCCACTAGTTCCACCAGAGAGAGGGGTCAGCCCTGCTGTGGGCCATGGAGCCCTGGGGAACATGCCTGGGGCCCCTCTTGTCCCTTCAGCAGCAGTACGTGTTAGTGACCCTTTCGCTGTCTGTGAAACCTGCAACTCAATTAGCCTGCTAGGAAAAGTGTGCCCGAAAGGTGCTTTCAAAAGTGGCGGCCCGCGGTAGAGCCCTGCGGCGCTCACTCCTTTACAGGCCCGCCTCCTCCGAGCTGCGCACTCCAGCAGTCGACGTGTGTGGACAGTTGTCCAATAGCCTGACTGCTGGTCTTTACCACTCTCCTCTCGCCTAATTTCACTGTGCCCGTTCGGCCCACAAGGGGAGAAAGGGGTCAAGGACAGATCTAGGTACCGTTGGCCTTGGGCACAACACGATTTGCCCACCTGTCTCATGTGTGCCACTGGGTTTGGGGACCTGGGTGCAGGGTTCCATGTTTATCTCTGTCCCCTTTTACCTGGGTACACTCAGCCCATCACTCCATCTGCTCAGATTTTTTAAAAATGTCATTTAGATGCAATAAATTCTATTTTCTCCCTTCCGACAAGCTCCTGAAAACCCCCCCACACACAAACACACATTTTCCAAGGTTCTTGGCCAGAAACGCTCCCATGTCCCCATTCAAAATCACTGGTGAAAATGTTGAATGGGGTCGAGCCCTGTGGCCTAGCATTAGAGACTCTGTCCCTAGATCTGCAAGACCTCGCTGAGGATATCTCTGAGTCTTGGGAGGAGGTCCACTTTCTCAAATGCATCCTCCATTTCTCCCTCTCCCCCACACCCAGCCCACGACAATCTCATTCTCGGAGAGCAGGTGGCCAATGGGAGCCCCTCAGGTGACTGGGAGCAGAGATGAGGTCCTGAACCTGCAAAACCTGTCCTCGCTGAACCCGTGTCCATAGTCATCATCCTTGGGTTCAGTGTCCCGACCATCCCTGACATCCCGGGCAGGAGCCTCATCTCCATTTTTCTCAAGCTGTGTGACCTAAAGCAATTTTCTTTGCCTCCCTGAGCTGTTTCCTTGCCCATAGGACGGGTAAAAAGTTGATATCTACCTCCTGGCATCGTTGTGAGGACCAACAGAGATGCTGCATCCTAAGCCCCTGGCACCCCATTCGCACTCAGTTCGAGGTTGTCCCAGCCCCCTTCCCTCCTTCAGATCCATCTGTGTCCCCGTGATCACACAGTAGTTTATCCCCTGGCCACTTCCCCATGGCAGGGTCTCTCTGTCTTGTGTCCATCTCAGCACACCTCTGCCCACAGGTTCTCTTGTTATCACCATTTTTCAGATGAGGAACCCAAGGCCGAGGGCAGCTAAATCACATGCTCAAGAGCACAGTGGGGGAGTGGCAGAATGGGGCTCAACCCCAAGTCAGTCTGCCTCCAGAGCAGGCAGGACCTACTATGCCCAGCCCTGCTCTAGAACAAGGCTGGCAAAGCCCCCTGCTCCGGGGGTTATATTCTAGTGAGGGAGACAAAGGATAAACACAATGCAAATAAAAACATGATGTGATGATGTACTTAGGGCTTTGAAGACAAAGGAAGTAAATAACAGCAATAGTGGAAAAAGAGACGAAGGGCAGTGGGGAGGAGCCTTCAGGGAAGTCTCTAAGGAGATGATTCTGGGGAAGGAGGCCGGGGTCGGCTGGTGCAAAGGCCCTGAGGCACCCTCAGCCTGCTGGATGGAGGAGATGGGGTGAGGAGGCAGGCAGGCTGGACCATGGGAGGTAGGTAGGATGTGGTAAGGATTGGGATTTTGTTGGGACTAGAAGGTCTGAGCTGAGAAGTGACCTGACAAAAATTTAGAAAGATCCCTGGCTGCTGAGTGAGGACCGGGCTGTAGGGAGGCGAGGGTGGAGGGGAGCCCAGCTAAGAGGCTGGTGCACTAGTTCCAGCAGAGGCGACGGTGTCTGGGACGGGACGGAGGTGGGAGAGGTCATGAGCTGGGCACAGATTCTGGACACTGTGAAGGTGACACTAATAGGACCTGCTGATGGATGAGCTGCAGGGTCCAGGAAGACTCCGGTGGCGGGGTGGGGGAAGGTGGGGGGGGCTTGGGAGAAGGGAGATGCCGCCCCCAGAGATGGGAAGGCAGTGGGAGGAGTGGGTGTGACAGGGAAAACCAAGACATTGAGTGGAGCTGTCGCATAGGCAGGGGGTGTCAGGAGAGGGAGCTGACTAGAGACGTGGGGAGGTGGGGAGGTCTCAGGCCCAAGCCTGGGCCTGATGGCCACCCAGGAGCCAGAGACGAGAAGGCTGTGGGCCTGGGGCCCAGCAACGCCAGAGGGGGGGCCAGCAAAGAATCCTGGAACAGAGCAGCCAGTGAGACAAAGGAAAATTAGGAGAGGAGGTGTCCCAGGAGCCGAGGGAAGAGATGTCGTCAAGCGTATCAAATGCCAGTGACCGTGAGACTGGCCATGTGTGACCTGGTTCCCGGGGAGGGCGGAGGAGACACCTGGGGTGCAGGCAGCAGCGTGTAAAGACGACTCTCCAGGGCATTCTGCTTCAGAGGAGCAAGAATGCGGTACCAGGGGGAGGACAGTAGGGCCCTGGGGGGGGGGGGCTGATGGGCGGTGTCACAACATGTTTGGCACTGATGGATATGACGCAACCCCAGTAAATAAGACCCATGGTTTGGATAATGTAAATTGTTCAATTTTTCTAATTTACATTTTCAAAGCATCCTCTGCGGACCATTTGAAAGGAAAAAAAAAAAACAAAACCCTGCACTTTACCCAAATAATTCCAACTGTGTGTATCAGCTGACTGGAAACACTTGCCACCACCCCTTAGCCTACAGGGTACAAGCTTGTCCCAACAATGTCCCTCCTGCATTTTACCAAGTAAATGCAAAAAATATATCCAAGCCCTTGCAAGCTCATGAGCTTTTTTTTTTTTTTTTTTTTTTTTTTTGCACAAATGCAAGTATTTTTTAACGAGTGTGCCAACCTCAGGGAGAGAAATCTATGATCATGCACTTGAGACACAGATGAAGATCCCAGACTGTGAAAACGGTCCATCAGCCCCCTGCCTCCCAGCCCAGAGTCAGACATCAGGCATCCATCATGAGGGCAAAGAAACAAAAATAAAGGACAAGAAATTGCTGGAAATGGAACACCAGAGATCGCTTATAAAAGGTAAATGCAATTTAGGGTTTTGTGACACTCGTTAGTTTTCAGCAAGCCAAACTCCCTTCCTTACGGTGCTGCTCTTCCTTTGTTTTTAAGGTGGTATTATTATTGTTTAAGTGTACTTTTTACAGAAGCAAAACACGTGTACGGAAAAATGCACAATCTTAAGTGTTTGGTCCAAAGAGTTTCAACAGATCAACACAGCCAGGAAACCAGCACTCGGCTCGACACCAATCAAGAAGCAGGTCACCAGCCCCACAAGGGGAGGTGAAGGCCAAGGGCAGCCGTCGCCCTACTTTCCATAAAAAGGGTCATCCAGGTGCACCCATTGCTGTCAGCTGCCTCTTTCGAAAGGTGAGGTTCGTCCCCTTTGTTGCGTGTTTAGACGATCATTCGTGCTCATTGCTGAGTGAATCTGCATGTTTTCATCCATTCTACTGCAGACGGGCATTCATTTGGTCCGATGTAGGGACTGGCTTGGACAGTGTCACCGTGGGCTTTCTTGTATGTGTGTCTTGGCATGCATGTGCTTTATTTTTTTTAAGTCTTTATTTACTTATTTTTAGAGAGAGGGGAGAGGGAGAAAGAGAGCGAGAGAAACATTGATGTGAGAGAGAGAGAGAAATTGATCGACTGCCTCCCGTACATGCTCCAACGGAGGACCCAACCTGCAACCCAGGCATGTGCCCGGACCGGGAATTGAACCAGGGAACTTTCGCTTTGCGGGACGATGCCCAACAAACTGAGCCACGCCGATCAAGGCAGCATGAGTGTACTTTTAAGAGCATATTTGCACAAAAGCTGGGAACATCTATACTGGAGAAATGTTGATGTTAATATTCTCAAAACTCACTCCAGGGCAGCATCAGGCCTGTCGGTCCCAGGGGTCTCACTGTCATTGGATTTTCTTATGTTTCTCATTTCTCTTTAAAGCAACTATTTTCAACTGGGACTGGTCTTTTCCTCTCCCCACCTGGGGACATTTGGCAATGTCTAGAGACATTTTTGGTTGTCACAACTCGGGGGGCTAGTGGCATCCAGTAGGTACAGGCCAGGGACGCTGCTGACCATCCTACGACACACAGGACAGCACCGCAGAAAAGAATGATCCAGCTCCAAGTGTCCACAGGGCTGAGGCCGAGGAGCCTGCTCTACAGGAATCGTGGTTCACGGTGCCTAAATGAGGAGTAAGCAGTACAGGCTCTTGGCAGTTTCAACTCTCAAACGTATTCCAAAAGTAAACAGCTCTAAGGGGGCAGATTCATGGTTGCCAACAGGTCGTAAAAAGTACAGTGAGACTCCAAGGAAGAAGCCACAGGAACCAAGACAAATGAGGGAGCGCTGGGCCTTTAAGGGTAAGTAGGGGCTCACCCGGTTCCAAGGATGGAGGGCATCCCGGCAGGAGCGATGTCACAAAGGTGCGGTGGGAGCTCAGAGGAGGGCGGGCCCGTGGGAAGGGGCAGCCTAAGCTGGCCTTGGAGAGTGAGCAGCTCTCCGGGGGGAGGACCAGCCAGCACAGACAGGTGCACACACCGGCTACGGTGTCCCCGCGGCCAGGCAAGCCGGGGTGGGGGAGAGGGTATCGCCCAAGGCAGTTTGAGGGCAGCTGGGAGAGGCAGCAGCGACAGGTCCAACAGGCAGTCAAGGTCCGGACCCAGGACATGTCAAAAACTTCTTGCCCTCTGAGCCTGTTTCACACCCCCCACCCTAGGAACAGAACTTCCTGGAAATAGAATAATGGCCCTTGACCTCTGTCCCTCCCTCCACCATAGGAAAGCCACCAACAAGGTCTGTAGCTGCGAACCCCAGAGAGCCCCTTGCGCCTCCACTGTCACCACCTGGTGTAATCCACCATTCCTGCACTTGGGCCACAGCCCCAGCTTCCACAGGGGGGTCCCTGACTCCACTGGAGCACGTCCCAAATTCTATCCACATGGAAGCTTCCAGAGAGATCTTAGTGCAACATAAAATGTCCGTGTCACTGCTCTGCTGGGAACCCCACTGAGCTCTCCCTCCCATAATTTCCAGGGTGCCATTCTTTGGGGGTCTCAGTTCAAACTGAGACCCCTTTCCAGGGGCCTCTAGGGCAGCAGGAGACTCGCTGTGCGGTGGAAGGAAGGGCCTGTCCTGGGTCCGGGTCCCCCTCTGGTTCGTGCCCCCTTGCCCCCACAGCCCAGAGACCCTTGCTCATGGGCTACCAGGGAACCTGGGCTTCTACCAGGCCGGTGCCCGGCGGTAGCAGCCATGGAGACTCTGCCCGCCTGGCCAGCCTTCTGGCTCTGCCTGTCAAAGCCTGCCTGAGAGGGCCCAGGACACCCAACAGGGCTGGGTCCCTCGAGCCTCCGCCTGGCACAGTTCATCGCTGAGCGAGCCCAGGGCTCCCCCGGGCAGGGCCAGGCCCCCTGGGCATCCAGGGAGCTCGTTATCCCGTCAGCCCTGAAGCCGCACCTGCTCTCCTGGTCTCCTGTGATCTCAATTAATCCGTCCTGCCCTGATTAATTAGCAGGGTTAATTATGACGGCTGCTGCTGCTGAAGCTTGGGGAGGAAAGCCCAGCCAAGTGGCGGAATAGAGACCCAGCCTGGGGTGGGGCAGGGCTCCCCTTCCGCTTACTCCCCTACGCCGCTCCTGCTGGATGCCTGGCGCCCACCCTGCCGGGGGCCAAGGTCGGAGACCTCAGAAGCCACTGGTGCTGTGACTCCAGGGGCTAGGCCTATGAGGGCCATGTCAGCGCTCTCGGGCCTCAGCTGAGACAAGGGAACAAGGCGTACGGCCGTAAGTTTGGCTCCTCTGATCGGACCATTATGTCACATCTAAGTTCTTGCCTCTGCCCTTGCACACGATCACACACTAGAGGACCCACGGCTCCTGTGTAAGGACCTCCAGGCCCGCACTGTCCTAGGGTCCTTTGAGAGTGAGCCCACCACCCACGTCCTCACTGGTCTTTTCCCTCTAGACCCCTGGGAGATAGGCTTAGAGAAAGTCAAATTCAAGGGTGCAGTTGCTGTGATCAGGCCCACAGCTGGGGCTTGTTGCAGACTCTGTTCTGCTGCCTGGGTCCCATTAATTACCTGTGGGCTCAGAGCGCCCCGGTCCTCCACCCTGTCCCGAAATTCAAGGCCTTGGCTCAATATGAGAGCGACCGAAAGCTGAGGGTGACACGGGCAATTACAGCCTCTCCCTGCAGCTGAGACCACAGACCTCTCTGGGTTGCCCCAGACCCGAGCCTGCGCACCCCAGCTCGTGTCCCCCACCCTATGCCACTCCTCTGAGCGCCACACCTTCCCAGTCGGCCCAGCCACCTGAAGCCAAAACTGTCACCAAGCAAGGACGGGTGCATCACTCAGCGCAGCCCCTCACCCACGCTGGACCAACACCACCAAACTCCTACACACACCTCCTCTCAGCACCCATCCATTATCCTCCTCGCCAAAACGTGATCCATTATCACCGCCTGCGCCTGGCAAAATGTATCATTACCTGCACCCTCGGCACTTCCCAGATCAATCCACTTCTTAAATGTAGTAATAGAGAAGAGGATTAGGTACTAGAAAACTCATTATGAAAATGGCGTACTCAAATTCTTTAAAGGTGATATTTCATAAAATATACCCGGCCTGCCGCGTGCCTCAATCATTCTTTTTAATAGCTCCGTAGCAGCCAGAAAATAAAGTATTCATGAAGATTGAAGAAGATGATCCCATGAACTTCAATTTAATTGGTGCAAATTAAAACAATCCATCTTTTCGTGCTGTCCGTCTATCTCCAATCATCCCCACGCCGCACGTCCGGCACCCTGATTACAATTATCTTTTAATAGGAAAACTTGTCAGTTTTTGTGTGATTTACATAAGCTTGAGCAAACTTATGGGTATCAGATAGGGCCTTGGTGTGTGATTTCCTGTCCTCAGCTCCCAGGCTCTTGGAAGGCCTAGGTGGGGGGCCGAGGAGGCAGGGTCTGGGCGGGGTGGGGGAGGGGCAGGGATAGATTTGTGGCGTCCCTGAGTTTGCAGGGCTGCATGAGACACCTGTGTTCAGCACATCAGGCCCCAGCCGCTCACTGTGTCCTTCCTCCGGGACCATGACAGCTGGACATGGAGGCAGACAGTGGCCACTGTCACTCTCAAGGCCACGAATGCACCTTGACTTCCCATTTGAGAAGGCCACACCCTTTTGAGCTCCCTGCAATGTCCTCACCATGTACTCTCCACCCCCAACTGACAAACGTCCCCTACTGCTGCCAGTGCCTGCTCGAAGAGCCTGTGGGGACAAATGAGATGTTCTAGGGACGAGAAGCCAGGAGAGAAAGTCAACAGTGGACTGCGCATTATAAGAAAGACTTGTACGAAGAGGAAGGACAAGTGCTTGGGTCTCCCAAGGAGTATGCAGCGGGGAAGATGAGCATCTTAATTAAACAGAAAGCAGCCTATGGGGCCCCCCAAGCAAGGTGCAGTCCCCAGTAAGATAGTGCCATCTCAGGCTGTATCAATAGAGACATGGCTAGAAAGAGGGAGGTGACCATTCCGCCTGCATCTGTGCTGTTGGAACCACTTCTGACATGTTCATTCACTCATTCCTTCAATAAACACTTATTGAGTTCCTGCTAAGTGTCAGGAGCTGGAGATCGGCAGAGAACACGGCCGACCCAATTCCCACCCTCACAGGCTTTATAATCCAGAGATGCAGACAGACAAGAAAGCAGGTGATGATTATACAGGCTGATAAAACCACAGTGGGGGAGATGCCCGGGAGTGGAGGGGCGTGGAGGGGGAGGCCGGGGCACAGCTTGTGGGGCGGAGGGCGGGGCGAGGCGGGGCTGGGAAGGACCAGCTTTGAACACCTCTGGCTTGAATCCTAAAGGCTGAAAAGAAGTTTTGAAAATGGGGGAGAAGGTGCAGGAGCGTTTCAGACAGAGGGACCATTATATGCAAAAGCCTGAGGCAAGAAAACACGCAGCCTGAACACACAGCCGGCCGATGGAACAGACGCCGGAGGCTGAGTGAGGCAGGCAGAGAGGGAGTCTACACTGCGACGCCCCAGCCAGGTCACCTGTCTGCCATAATCCTTCCTAAATTTTTAAATGGATTCTTAATTACACAGGCAACATATAAACACATTCTCACTGTATAAACAATGTAAGCATGGTGGATAAAATCCGCACCTTCGCCCTCTGCCGTGCGCCTCTCAGGAGGTAGCACTTACCAGTCTGGTGAGTCTCCTTCCAGACTTTTCTCTGGCTTCGCATGCATAGGGACCTTTGGAAATAGATGATTTTGGTTTCATTTCTTACAGAAATGGTCTTGCACTGTCCATGTTTTTCTGAGGCTTGCTTCTTCAAGTCGGCACCCCTGTTACTCAAAGGGGCTGTCCCGCAGGCCTGGCAGGCGCCCGGCCGGAGCGTGCCGCGGACCACCTGGGCGGCAGCAGGGCGCAGGCGCAGGGCGCAGGCGCAGAGTGAGCTGGGGTTCTGCAGTCAGTTCTGGCGCTGCGCCCTCAGGCCGGCTCGTTGCGGTCTTGGAGACTCGGTCTCCTGTCCTGAAGTTGGAGAAAGGAGCACCCTGCCTGCTGGGACGCCGTGGAAACTGAGTTAAGACTCATAAAGCTGTGGGCTTGGGACTTGGCCCATGGAAGGGTCTGTGTACGTGCACTGACAATGACGGCAATGCCCCTGTCACCAGGTACTAGGCCTGAATGCCCCCAGCAGAACCTTCAAGCGTCTCCAGCCCCAGCCTGCAGGGACTACACCTGGGGGACAGTTCCTTCCTCCCCCTGGTGCTCAGTGGTCAGGATGGGACGTGGGAACAGCTGCTCTCAGCGTGATCCTGCAGGCCCCTCCCTCTGTGGCTCCATTGGGCTTCACTCCCCAGCCCACCCCACCCCCAGCAACCCTTGGCCACCAAGAGCCCACAGCTGGTACAATAGCTATTGTTTGTTTGCTCAAGTAACTAAAGTCACCCTTACACGGAGGTAGCCTTTCCAAGTGGGGTCTGGAAATTAAACTCCTGAGAAATCCTATCTCATTAAGGAATGACAAGAACAGCACAGGCACACCTTATTTTATTACACTCTGCTTTATTGAGCTTCACAGATGTGGCATTTTTAGCAATTGAAGGCAACACCCTCCACCAGCAAAAAGTTGGCCATTTGCTTTATTGCAAGACGCTCTTTATGGCAGTGGCCTGGAACGGGACCCGCAATATCTCCGAGGCAAACCCATCCTATTTCTTGAGCATTTTGTGAGCACCCGCTAGCTATGAATCACAGCCCAGCTCCGGGAATCTTCCCCGAGAAGCCCCAAAGAAGCAGGCTCCATCATTATCCCCGGGGACGTATTAACTCCTAAAGTCCTCGCGACCATCTCTTCCTTCCCAGGAGACAAGGGTGATTCTTATCGATCAGGACTGGATAGGCTATGCCGCGACAGCCAATCAGCCCCCAAACCTCGGTGGCTTATCACTGTACCTGTGTGTTCCTCACTCGCCCGATACAGGTCTGACTGCTGGCTTTCCTCTGTCCTGTGGCTGTGCCCTGCGGAACAGGTGGCAGCTTCTAAGGTCAGGAAGGCAGGAAAGCGTTAAACGCACACGAGATCTTACCGGCCCCAGACAGGAAGTGACAAGTACCCCACTGCTCCCTGTCATTGGCCAGAACTAGTCACATGACCCCAGCCTAACTGCAAGGGAGGATGGGAAATGTGGAGGGTCAGATGGACCCTGGCCAGGCCTGGTCATCTTGCCACTCTGCATTTGTAAATGAGGGCACCCAGGCATAGGAACATTAAGTAATTTGCCAGAGTCACTGAGGCTTAGAGCTACTGTTTACGCATATGGGCTCACGTGCTCATTGACACAGACACACACACAAATGCGCTTGGCTAAGAACCCTTCAGAATGTCCCCGTCTGCAGAAAGAATTCCAGTAATATTGCCAACTGCTATTGCTTCTCTCGGCCGCATGGTGCCGCTGTTGAAGACTGGAAGAGCACAGCTTAGCGACTCTGCCTGTTCCGGCTCCTTCAGTTGCTCTCGCTGCTGCTTCTGCGCTCTACCCAGGCCAAGGAGGCACCCAAATTAGAGTTATTTTTCCTTCCCTCTCCCAGGCTCATCCAATGCCCCTCAAAGCATACAGCCATGTAATGTTGCTGGGACCACAGGAGCTTCTAGCACAACTGTACCCAAACCAGCCCACCCGCAAGGCCTTGCTCAGGCCCTGTGTGGGGCTGGGGTTGGGGGCGGGGTCCTCCCTTTCCTCATAGTAACAGTACTTTGAGGGTCTGGTCGCCCTGCTCTGCCCTCGAGCCTTGGTCCAACCCCTCTGGTCCAACCTAGATGTTTCCCCAGCTGAGACTCATGGAGATCAGAGGCTGGAATCTTGGTCTCTTCTCACCCATGGGCTCCTGCCTGTTGAGGGGTTTGAATGAGGATCTTGATGTAGACCCAGAACAACGATGCCTAATGTGTACTGAGCATGGGAGATATATCAGGCACTTTTCTAAGCACTTGAAAGACACAAGTCAATCTAATTCTCCAACAACTCCATGAGGTAGGTGTTATTTTCTTCATCCTCCATTGTTTCATAAGGAAACTGTGAAAGATGAAGTGACTTACCCAAGGTCGCATCCCCGAGCAGGTGGCAGAGTTGGGAACCGAGCTCAGGCAGCCCCTGGGTCTGGGCTCTTTTCCACGACGCTATGCTGCCTCCAGAAGCTCAGACCCTCTCCCCCAACTTGTGCGACAGTGGAATCCTTCTCAGGCCTTTCCCCAGGGTGAAGCAGGTGGTTGGCATTTTCCACCTCCAGACCAAGGGGTAGAGCACTTGGTTTTAAGTAGTTTCCTCATGAGGTGCCCACTTGGCTGCTACCTTAGAAAAGCCCAGTCCACACGCTCTTCAGCCGCAAGGGTATTCAATACACATAGCATTTCAGGGGCCAAACCACCCTTTCTTACAGCTGAGAAGGAAAAGAAAGTAAAAGAGGAAGAAGAGAGAGCACACCTCACCCTGGGACCCCAGACAGGGGGGTGGAGGGGTGTGTGCAGCAGGTGCTGGTGGTATCCCGCCTGGGTCCCCTTCCCTAGGCAGGGCAACTGTCTTCACAGCTGCCCCTCCTCTGGAGAACTGCCCTCAGCCAAGATGCCCCCGCCCAGAAGCTTAGACTCCTTCACATCAGGGGGTGACCCACGTGGGAGTTCAAAAGGCCAGGCCCTCTGCATTGAGAGCGGACCTCTCTATGGAACAGTCCACACTCCAGGACCCGCCATGGGAGCAGGGAGAGGCTAGACTCCAGCTGAGACCCCATCCCGGCTTGGCTCCTCACGTGCCGTACCCTGGTACCCTCCTGGTGTGACCACCCCCCACTCCCATTCCCCCGGGAACTCTCCCCCAATATCCCAGGTGACCCTGAATCCCCATCTCAGCCTTGGCTCCCAGAGAGCCCACTGTAGCGCAGCGCAGACACAGCTGAGAAGTCCGGTGGCGAGTGGCTGGAGAGGCCCCTGGAGGCGGCCCTGAGGAGGCACTCTTGAGTTCCATCACTCACCGGCCGGCTGGCGAGGCCTCCAAGGACCCTGTCACTGTTGGGTGGAGAACTGACAGTCCCCGGCCTGCTGTAGCGTGAAGTTCCCGTTATCTTCCACGTGTGCTGAGCAAATACCAGAGGCAGCGGGAGTGGACACCCGGGCTGGGACAGCTGCTCCGGGGTTTGTGAAGTTTGAGGGAAACAGTAACTGCAAGGATGACAGGTCTAGGCGGCTGTTGCTAGATGCCTCCAAGATCTAAAGAGAGTGAATGACGGGCTCAAAGTGATCAATTCCTGATTCGCAGTGAATGTGAAAGCAGGAGGGTCTTTTTGGCCGTGTTTAAAGAAACCCTCGTCTCCCGCAGCTGGAGGGCAGACAGAGCTGAAGGCCAGGATCGGGACCTGATTAGATGGGCAGTATTCAAGGTCAGTCTACCCTATGCCAGCGGCAGGACCCCATGGGGAAGGAAGGAGGGGGACATAGCAGGGCTCTCTGGGTAGATGCCCTTGAGAACGTTGACCCCCCGATGGCCTGAAACTCACTGGGTCTGCAGAAGTGGGCCACGTCCTTTGTTAGGGGACAGTGTCCCCCTGCCAATCTTTGCTTGAAGGCTCTGCAGAAGCCTCCCGTGAGGCAGATGCCCTGGGAGTTACACTAGCCCGGCTCAGAATCTGCCCCCACACGCCCCCCTAGTCACCAGACCTATAACGAGGGGCTGCTGAAGTTGAACTGGAACCCAACCGGGCAAGTGCGGGCCCAGCGAGGGAGGAGAGGGACCGCACTCAGGTCCTGGCTGACACGCACGGGCAGGAGCCAGAACCAATTTGTCAACACGAGAGGGTCTCCGGGAACACAGGATTTACTGCTCTGGCAAGGACCCCAAGAGCTGTTGGGATGGCTCTTGAGAGCCTGGACAAAGTAGCACTTGTTATTGAATGAAGATGCCAGAGCTGCCACCACCGAAGGGAGGAAGGGCTGAAAAGCTCATAGAAGGGAGCCCGCTAGAGCGAGCCCGCTGCGTGAGGCCAGAACCCCGGAGCCGACCCTTCCTGAGAAGGCGTCCAGATAGCTCCTTCATGCAGGCAGGAGGAAGGAACGCATGGGGCAGGCACCGGAATCGTTGAGATCAGCAGTGGCTGTCCTCAGGGTGCAGGGACGTGGCGTGGGGGCTGTTCCTGGGCTCCCTGGGGGAGTTAAGATTCTTCACTAGGAGGGCAGGTGGCAGTGCTTGACTGTCAGAAGCAAAGTGGACAAAGTTTTCACAGTGGGTGGCAAGGTCAGAATGGCAGCCAGCAGGTTCTGGTGTGCCCCTGGGACCTGCCAACAGGGGCGTTTCTTACTCCACATCATCAAAACAGAGCGAGAGTGGAAGAGCAGAAGGCTGAGGCCAGCTGCCCCAGCGGGAAACCTCAGCCCTTTGCCCAGTTTCTGCAGGCAGAACCTGGAGGAGAAGCTGGTCCCCAGGAGGAAGGATCCCACCACGCCACATCGAGGTTTTAGGGGCGACAGCACCAATTTCCAAGTCCGTTCCCCGCTTGCTCGGGGCAAAAGCGGAGTATGCAGGCTGGGGGAGTACTCAGGCTGGGGGCTTCCAGAAGCTCCCTCTGCTGAGGCGGGTGTAGCGACTGCCACGGCTGGCTATCGGATCTGCCAGCAACAGAGGCCGCCGCGGCACCCGACACGGCACCGTCCTTTGATGTGGCAGGTTGATTACATCAGACCATCCTGGCAGAGCCAACAGGGCCCCACTGCCACCTCTACGTTCCTCCCACAGCCAGCACCGCTACCCGAAGCCTCACAGAGCACCTCGATCCATCATCACAGGTTCTCGGTAACAGCCTCGGACCCAGCGACTTGCTTTATGGCAACACTCTGGACACTTAACCACGGGACCCGCTAGTCCCGCCACCCACCACACCCCCCAGAAGCTACGAGTCTAACAGAGCAGAGGGACGGGGGCAGCCAACAAGGTGCTGGATGAGTGGGATAGAGCCTGGGCTCCTAAGGACGGACTGGTGGGCCTGGCTGAGGTGCCATCTCAGACAGGCCCCCTTTAGGCTGTGGACACCTCAAACCGACAGCCATTATTTGGGGCAGTGTCCCCAGCAGGGACAGTACCTGAGTCTGGGAACCGAGGTATGGAGACCCTAGAGGCCTGAGTGAGTTAATTCGTTGCGTGGAGCCTCTATTTTTCTACCCAGTAAATGGGAATTAATAAAATGTCATGCCAAGCTCCCACCCAGTGGCAACTGGTCCCTACACCATCACTGGAGTCATTATTTTGGAATGGGGACAGGGTCAGGGTCAAGACAGACAGAGAACCAGGAGGCCCCCCAAGTTTAGCCCCATGTCTGGCATCTTCCTCATGGGATCATTGGGAACTGCTTCTACTTGTCTTCTCCGACTTCCTCATGCTGCAGTTCGGGACTGTTTTTATTCCCAAGAAAAGAAAGGTCAGATTCTTCTCCCAAAAAGCCCTTGTTTGGCCAGAAGAACGTTTTTAAGTTTTCCCCTTCCCCAATGCTCTCCTCGCCCTGCCTGCCACCTTGGGGCCAGGTTCTGAGAAGCCAGGGGACCCCCAAGCCGCATCCCCCCAACCTTCCCATGCCTCCACTTTGTTATCAGCCGAAGATTTCACTGGCACTGCCAAGAACTGATATTCAGAAATAAGTATGTAAATCCTTTGTAAATGTATGCTAATTACTTATTTTTAATTATAATGTAAATAAGTAATTACTGAATAATTTTAAAGTATTTACATGGGGGTGTGTGATTTAGACACTAACTTGTTATAAGATATAAAAACTATAAATTATACAGTAATTATGGCCTAATTTACATGCTAAGGCCAAACACAATTACGTAGCAAGAAAAATATAAACAATCAGGTAATTCCGTGGTAGTTACTGTGTAATAACCAAGCTGTTTTCCTCCCTCAGTTGACAAAGTGGGTCTGTGTGCTCACTCGAGGCTCATGGCGGCCAAGGGGAGGGTGCGTTCCAAGAGTTGAAATCAACTTTAAGGGAAAAAAAAACACAAAATAAGAAAGAAAGGCATAATCGAAAGCAATTGAGTCTCGCCTGGATGGGTCATGGGGACCAGAGAAAGGCCCAGCCTCAGCATGTGGCTCCATGACCCCGCCTGGAGGGGCCCCAGCTGTCCCCTCCTGCCTGGTCCGCAGCAGCCCCCCTCACACCCTACACCTCAGGCAATTGAGAGTTCCCCAAACTCTCACCTCCAGGCCTTCATACCCCTGGGTCCTCAGCCTTAATCTTCCTGCATATTCTTGGCCTGGCTAACCTTATGTCACTCTTCAAGCCCATCTGTAATGCCTCTTCCTCCAGGAAGCCTTCCCTGACCAACCCCCCCACCAGAACCCCCAAGATTTGGTCAAGGTGCCCTTTCCGGGCACCTCCAGCCTCCTTGGTGCCCTGGCCCCCCAATCACAGCCAACCACTGTCTTGGAGATGGGCTGCTTAAAGGTGAAGACTGTCTCCCCCACAACCCCAGAATGGGAAGCCCAAGAGGTCTGAACCCAACCTGCCTTGTCTATTACTTGGACTTGAGAATGTGAAGTCTGGTGTCAGCAAGATCTGGGTTCAAGCCTGGTGCAGACACTGTCCAGGGTCGCCGCAGGAATTACCTCAGAGACCTGAGCCTTACCTCAGGGAGGAGAGCTACAGGCTTGATAAGGGCACTGGGTTCGAGGACTCACGCTGCCCTTAGCTGAACTAGCACGTTGATGGGGGTATCATTCTACCCATTTTGCAGACAAAGAAACCGAGGCTTAGGCCAAGGAGCTAATGGGGTCACAGAGCTGGGCTGTGATATCAGGCCCCCTGCAGGCCCTGACTGGAGCTGCTAAGCCCTCTCCTCCCTGTTACCCTGGGCTTATGGACCCTGACTTCCCAGAGGGCCATCAGACCACAGAAAGAGGGCGGAGGCATCTGACAGACACGTGTGCAAAGACAGCGACCCTCTTAAGGCACCAGTCCCACTGTCACAGCAGCACCAGGAAAAGGTGGGGGTGCGGCCTCCCACTGACCCCTTCGCCTCCTGAGAAGGTGGGAGGCAGTCAGAGAACTATCGACCCCTAAGATCATCTTTCTCTTAAGCTCTGGTCTGAGTCCCCAGGGTCAGGATCTCCCGGAGAGGTTATTAAAATGAAAATCCCCCAGCGCAGACTCTAGACGTGACTCTGGAGGTGAAGCCCAGAAAATTCATTCGTAGCCCACACCCACTGGTGCCCCCTGCAGTCTGACAGCCACTGCAGGAGGAGGCACGACCTGAACCTGAGCCCCTCTCTGAACCTGCCACCTCCCTTATGAAAGGGACCCCGGGACTTGGCTGGCTGATTATGTCCAAGTGCCCAAGCTCACAGGAGGTGCTTGGCAGACCAGCAGCCCCTGCATTCCACACCCCTGTGCGCTGAGCCAGGCTGCCCCACCCCCCAGCCCCCATGCATGCACACAGATAGTCAGGACCTGTGCCCCGCGCTGGGAACACATCCTGGAGGACACAGCTGTCCTGCTTTGCGTCGGGCCAAGCAATCACAATAGTGAAGCCCATGTTCTCATCCCGGAAGGCCCCCACAAGGGTGCCAGGCCCCATCCCAGCCACTCATCCTTCACAAACACGGCTGCCCCACCCACCTGCAGCTATCACACAATTTAGAGCCAGGGAGATGGAGGAATCCATATATAGATTCGGAGCTGGTCTTTTTCTCCTGCCCTGAGGCATTGCTGTTCATTAAGCGCAGTCATTAACAAGGATTTAGGGGAGCCGGAGTGGGACCCTGGGCATGGGGGGCCATGGGATGTACAGGAGGGGTCATCTTGGCCATCCCCTGTCTCTGAACAAGCTGTCTGAGCATTCAGGAAGTCCTGCAGGGAGGCCTTTCTTCTCAAATAATAATGAGCATAATAAGCCTGGCTACCGTTCATGAGCAACTACGACTTGAGGAAGCTCGGGAAGGGCCCGCCCTGACCTGTCCACACAAGGAGGCAGGCACAGAGAGGGACAGTGATTTGCAAAAGTCACAAAGCAAGCACATGGGCTTAAATCCAATCTGACTCTAGGGTCTTGTTTCTAACCACTCAGTTCGTGTCCCCTACACCCCCAAATAAAAAAGGACTTGGCCAGCGATGGCCAACTCAGTGTGATGAGGCCAAAGCCAGCGCCCAGCACGGTAAACCTCAGGACTGGCCAAATCCGGGAGGACAGAAATTGCCATCATTTCAGCGCTACGACCCCTCATGCAGCTACTTCACAGCCCGGGAAATTCCTCGGTCCCCTGGGTAATATTTTTTTATGGCCATTGCCGGGTGCTATTCATTTTATTACACTTTTGCCTGTTATTTTTGTTGTTGGCGCATAAGCAATGTGGTCAATTCTGTTTTACGTGCCTGGTGTTTCAGATTCATCGCCAGCCAGCATGGCGCTGAGTGGTTACACAGTAAAGTGTTAGGCTAATAAAGTGCATAAAGCAGAGATAGGAAAATCAATGCCTTTGTTAATAACACTTCGCCATCTTTCACGCTGTCTGCCAGGCAGGGCTGCCCGCTGGAACTGGCGCCAGAGGCACCACACAGGCTGGCCCTGGAGCCTTGCCCTTTGCCCCTTGCCCTCCTGGAGCAGGAGCCAATCAGAGATGCTTGTCAGAGCCCTGACTCCCTCCCACTGCCGAGTGGGAGACAAAGGGTTGGGAGAGAGGGGTCGCCCTAGGTTCTTGAGCAAGTCACTGTACCACTCTGACCCTCAGTTTCCCCATCTATAAGATGGAGATGGTAGTAGCCTCTGCCTCCAAGGGGTTTTGGGAGGATGCAGGGAGAGAGGCCCTGTCACCCATGGGGCACAATGCACAGCATGCGGCAGGCTGGGTAAGAGAACACCGCTGTCCCCTTCTCCAGGTTACAGCCACCCCAGCCACTCAAGGGCGCCCTTCTGTCCCGAGCCCCTAGGAAGAGAAAGGTTGTTCCCTGGACTGAGCCCTAGAATGAGGCATGTATTCCGAGACACAGGCACTGCCTACCCCGGGGCCCGAGGACAGAGGATGCGCTTGCCCCCCATGTCCTCTTGTCCTTGACCAAATGTTTACCTGGATTCCCATGGTCTTTCGGCTTCCTGCCTGGTGCCTCAGGGTCCACACCAACCCCTGTTCAGAAGCCCCTGGCCAGCGTGCTTCTTGGCTTAACGTGCATTTATTTATTTCATTCAGAGTAAATGAAATACTTCATGAACATCTCAGGGCTGGGCCTGGCACACAGATTTCGAAGGCCTTGAATGCTGGGGTAAGGCACTGAGCCCCGCTCTGGGGCGTGAATGGGGCTTTGGGAAGAGCTCGGATTCCGTGGGGGCAGCTTTCCCAGGCCTGGCCTCCCTCTCTCCCCAGCACCCTGAGGGCAAACAGGGGGCCACTTCCCAAGGCCCCTCCTCCCTCGGCTTTCTGCCCCACCTGGGAGGGAGCACAAACACAGAGCTTAATCCCTGGCACTTACTTCCCTGCTTGCCCAGGCCTGACACGCGGCTCGGCAAATATTGGACTTTATTAATTTAATTTAATTAAACTTTATTAACCTTTATTAAAAATAAACCCTCATTAAAATTCTCATTCCCATCGCTGGCAAAGGTGGGGGCGGGGCACTGCCTCTCCTCCAGGCGTGTTAAATGTCACCCGAACTGAGGCGGTGACCTCCAGGGCCAGGGTCTGGGACAAGGAGCTGGGGCTGGAGATGGAGGGACCGGGGCAGGAGTATGTGCGCATGCATGTGTGAACGCGCGAACACATGTGCACACTGAACCGTGTCGGCAGCTGAAACCCAGACCCTGGGTGGTCAACAAGGAAGGTTGGTCCAGAGCCCAAAAGGCCGGCCAGGGAGGACGACGGGAGATTCGGGCAGCTTGGAGCACCAAGCCTCTCACTGCATGGCAGTCGGTCCCCATGCTGAAGCACTGACAGGGGGACATACAAGCCTTTTTTTCTTTCTTTCTTTCTTTTTTAAGGTTTTATTTACTCATTTTTAGACAGAGGGGAAGTGAGGAAGAAAGAGAGGGAGAGAAACATCAATGTGTGGTTGCCTCTCACATACCCCTCACAGAGGACCTGGCCTGCAACCCAGGCATGTACCCTGACCTGGAATCGAACCGGCGACCCTTTGGTTCACAGACCGGTGCTCAATCCACTGAGCCACACCAGCCAGGGCAAAGCCTTTTTATCTATCTGATGTGTTATCTTTTCCAAGAGCCATGCTTGCTCCTTTTAGAAAATTTGGAAAACATAGAAAAGTGCCAAAGAACATAAAATTCTCTTGAAGCCAGATGGCCTCCTGTCCCTCAGCGCTGGGGTGACCATAGTTATCATCCAACCCGGGACATTTTAAAGAACGGGACCGCACCTGCCCTGCAGTCAGAGGCACTGCACCAGCCAATAGGGATGACTCGCCCCGACTCAGAGCAACGCTAGTGAGCTGGGGGCAGTTGTTCTCCCCATGGAAGTGAAACCCATTTTAACATTTGACAAAGTTAGTTCTCCTACTGGGGTCCACACCCCCGACACCCCAAACACTGAGGCTGGGCCAGAGCCCGAGCTAGTTCAAGCTAGCCGTCACTGGAAACCTGCTATTGACACACACTGGGCCCTGTCCCGAGCTTTGCGTAAATTATTTCATTTCATCCCCCAGCAGCCTGAGGTTATAAGTCACGAGGTGCCCATGGTGCAGGGGAGGAAACTGAGGCTCTTGAGGCTAAGGCCTTGCTGAAGGCCAGAAGGCTAAGTGGCAGAGCTAGGGCAGAGACCCAAATTCCCTGCACTCGTTCACCTCCCTGAGCTCATCCTTGCAGGAGCCAGAGGAAAATGGGGCTGTGTCATCGTGGGGGGGCCAGTGGGAGGCAGTCCACCCACCACCTGGCAGAGGCACCTTGGGCAGAGCCTGGGAGGAGAGACAGGAGGCACTGGACGAGCAGGCAGGGCCGGCTGGCTCCGCCTCCCCCATCCCGGAGGGCTCTGGTGCTGCCTGCACGTGCCTGCCCTGGGGCCCTCTGATTTGTACGGTGGCCAAGCCCCTGGTCAGAGGAAGGTCTCCAGAAAGACAAAACGTCAGTGGCCCCCTCTGGGTCAGATGTCTCCAAAAATGCTTATTGCAGTTCATGTACTCAGTGAAAATACATCAAACACAGGAGGGAGGCGGCAGTGGTGACAGCTCAGGGATAAGAGGGCCCTGGGTTCAGAAGCAAACAGCTCCCACTTGGTGGTTTGGTGACTTTGGATAAGTTCACTCCCTCATTCAGAAAGCGCTCCATGAGGGCCTGGCCTTGGGATACAATGACAAACATCACAGCCAGGCCTTCCCAGCCCTGCAGACTAGCGAGGGAGACAAAACAATAATCATAACCAGTGGTCGCGTTGTTGCCAATTATGGTGAGTGCCAGGAGGGGAGAGAAGAGAAAAATATGGGAGACCTAATTAAGAGTGGAGAGGTGACATTGAACCTGAGACCTGAAGGCCATGGACGAAGTGACACAGAGGAAGACGGGGGGGGGCCACAGGGTCCTTAACCAGAGGACCTGGTCCTCTCATTCACCTATTCATTCATTCATTCATTCATTCATTCATTCATTCATCTCGCCATCCCTCCCCTTATTCATCCACCAAGTTCACTGCCAGGCACTAGGGCAAAACTCTGAACAAGACCAACACCGTCCCTGCCCTCAAGGAACTTACAGTCCGGGGGGGAAATAGCCCACAAAGAAATAAAAATAATTATCAATCGTGACAAGTGGCAGGAGGGAAATAACCAAGGTGGCTCAGCAGAGATCAGTGAAGGCGGAAAGGGCCTTCCACGATCAGAGGGAAGTCATGGTTTCTCTGAGGGAGAGACAGGGAAACCGAGACCTGAAGGTCTGAAAACATCCTGCCGTGCAAAGGCCTGACGTGGAGGCCACGGGGCACCGCCCAGATGGTCCCCAGGATCCAGGACCCCCAGGCCACAACCGTGCTCGGAAATGACAGGTGTGCTGATGCTGCGGTCCTCATAGTTATCCTGCCGCACAGACAAGTTCTCAACTTTTGTTAGGGCTCAGAGTTAAAAATAATGTTTAATGATTTTGTTAATGGAGAGCGCAGACCTGCATGGCAGCCGGCGCTCTGTGTAGCCCACCGTGGTGTTGGGGGAGGTGGTGCTCCGCCCCATCTCCTGACGGCAGAGACTGGTACTCAGCCCAGTGCCTCTCCCGGCATCTTCCAGACAAGAGACCCCAAGGGCAGAGAGGCTGTCTCCACAGCTCCAGACAGGGTGGCGCAGGCCCATCCACCATCTTAAGCAAGCCCCTGGCACCGGTTTCCAGAGAAAGCAGAAGTCCTGGGAGGGCCCAGCAAGGCCAGGGTGGAGGCGGCGGCCCTGTCTCCCTCTCTGACTCTGGGCCTCAAGGGCGCCCCCTCTGTAGCTCCCTCTCCCTTTCTCCACGCTTCTCTCTGCTTCTTCAAGGTCACCAGCTGAATGTGTTCACAGCCTCAATGCGCCAACCAGCAAAGGCCGCCTGGCATCTGGCCCTGGTCAAGCCCCCAGGAGAGAAGCAGAGTGGCCCAGATGGGGTTAGATGCCCCACGCTGGCCCAGCCAGCTAAGGAGGGGGTGGGGGGCGGTGTCATGGAACAAGTATCCACCCTGTGGATCCACCACAGGTGCTCATAGGCAGGTAGGATCCACCCTGAGGGGCTCATGGCAGCTCACGAGCCACGGCCCCATATTGCCACAATTCCCTAACTCTTTACCTGACTGTCGTTAAATTCAGATTAACAATAAATGCCCTGCCTAAAACGAGAGAGTGCTTTGCCCCTGAAGCAGTGAGAGGCAAGTGTGGCCTGAGTGGAAGTTTATAAGAGCATCTCTGGTCCTGAGACACTGTCCCCCGTCTTCTCACTGGTCCCATTGGGGCCAGGGGTAAGGGGGCAGTCACGGGTGATGGAGTAGTTTTCTTTAAAAAAAAAAAAGTTTTTATTTTTAGCAAGAGGGGAAAGGAGAGGGAAAGAGAGGGAGAGAAACATCTATGTGGGAGAGAAACATCAACCGGTTGCCTCTCACAACCTCTCGACCAGGGACCTGGCCCACGACCCAGGCCTGTGCCCTGGCCAGGAACCAAACGGGCAGCGTTTGGTTTGCAGGACGGCGCCCAACCCAGTGAGCCACGCCTACCGATCGACGAGGGAACGGTTTTCACGGTTGACTCCAGAAGGCTCTTCGAGCACGTCAGCCAGAAAGCAAGGTTACTGAGAGGCAGCACGCTGGGGCCACTCCCACCCTCACCCCGGCGGGGTGTGGGTGGCCCGAAACACCACCCTGCACACACATGTGTGCCGGGCCCCCGGCAACCATGGACCCACATGCAGAGGCCCTGTCACATGTGTGTGGGCAAATGCAGACACCGGGGCCACACACGCATGCCTAAGCATGTATATGCAGGCCAGCCCAGGAAGGCAGCCGTGTGCACATGTGCACAGCACCCTGGAGAGAGAGAGTACGCCCACCCCCTGCTGTCACTCTCTCTGAGGAAACTGTGACGCTCTCAAAACAGACAGGGCACTCCTCTCTCCAGCGTCCGCAGGAGCAGATGGGGACATGAGCTACACTCCAGGCCACTGTTTCCTCACCTGCCTCTGGCAGCACAAGCTCCCAGAGCGGGAGTCAGGATGGGGGCCCTGAGGGAGATGTAGCCATGCCCCCCTTTCCCTGCCGAGAGATGGACCTGGCCACATGGCAGGGAGGCTTCTGGGCCAGGCGGTGAGCGAGCGTGAGGTCAGAGTGGCTCCCTGCCGGGAACCTCCTTAAGAACCCAGCTTTTAGAGGGCCAGCTCCAGAGTCTCCCCACACCCTGGCTGTGATATAAAATAGGTCATTGGCATAATCCCGGCCAAATTGGCCTCTCACAGATCAGCTAGGCCGCGCTCCCCGGGCCTAATTATCCCATATTTGGTCAATAAGCCATTAACACAGCGCCTCGGATGTTAATAACCGTTTCATGAAAAAGTCGGCGTAATTTATGAGATCAACACTGGTTAGCAAAATTAATAAATATTTCATTCAGTGAGATTTATCCCAGCGTGCTCCCGACAGGTGGACAGAGGGCCCTCGGGCAGCCCTGGGGAGCCAGCCGTCAGAGGAGAGGAGGGTCCGGCTCTCACTGGGGCCAATAAACATTTACCTCAAATCCTATCGCCATAAATCCGCAGGCTGGGTGAGGGGATCCAGTAAAGCCTGACTTAACATTTATGTTCTGGCCATTAACAATATTTATATAGATGTCACTTCAGGGAGGGTTAGAGTCACCAGGCGCGGCCCAGTGGCGTGACAGGAGCCAGCTCGGGATCCACTGGGAAGGTCTGTGCCCAGGGACACCCAGGGCAGAGGGAAGAGCCCCAGATCAGCTCTCAGGCCCTTCTGGGGGTGGCAATTGCCACTTGTGTGCCCTCTGGCCTCAGTCTCCTCATCCGTAAAACGGGAGTGTTACCAACAGCCATCTTGTGGGCTGCTGAGAGGATTAAGTCATATAAGGCAAAGCGAGCCCCGGCACACGGTAAGCACTCAGCCAGTTGACACTGCTATGCTAATTATCAGTAGTAAAGACAGCCGGAAGACCAGCCCTCTGCCCTGAGAGAGAGAAGCTCTATAGGGCACACTGAGACGTTTTCATTGATTTAATGAGTTTAACCTACCACATGCTGTGAGCACATAATCTATAGTCCCACAGTGATCCTATAAGGTAAGCCCTCTTGATATCCCCAAAGGGAGATATTCCAAAAGGGGAAACTGAGGTGCTGGAAGGCAAAGTGACTTGCCATGGGGCAGCCAGCTGGAAGTGTTGGAGCTGTACTTGAACCCGGGTCTGTGGCTCCAAGCCGGCCCCATCCACCATCCTACCCCCAGCCTTGGGGAGTTGAGGCTGGGCCCTCGGTGGGCAGCCCAGGGAAGGCTGCTCTGCTCCTCTCTGCCCTCCTGTTGGCCACCATGGAGCCTAGGCACACAGACCGAGCCCAGCAGATGCAAGGGCCTGTTGTGGTTAAAGAACTTTCCAGGAGAACCAATTAGTTTTCCATGGGGAACTTTCCACCGGGCATTGATTTTTCACTCTCCCCACCTGGGGTTGATTTGATTTGCGAGGAGAAGCTCTTCCACAGGCGAAGCAATTGTGTGAAATAAAAGAGCCCAATGTGACAGGCTCATCTGTGGCTGAGATCAGAGCTGAGACTGGGGCTGAGGAGCCGGCATGGGGGATGGGGACGGGGGAGGGAGGCCCCTCTGGGACCCTGGCACAGAATCACCCTCCAGGTGCACATGCCTGGTCTTGAGACAGCAGCACCCAAAGGCCAGCACGTCTCCAGCTCCCCCTGGAGGACGGCGGGCTGGTAGCTTTGCCCCCTTACCTGTGAGGCTTCATTAAGCGGCAGTTGCAAAACAAGGTCGCAAGCAGGAAGGTGCCCAGGGCCAGGCTGCACCCTCCCATCCTGCAGCATCCTGAGTCCCACTTGCCTTCCTGGAGCTCCTGCCCTTACCTCACGTTATTCTTTTAACCAACTTGGGAAACAGGGACAGAGCTTGACTCATAGAGAATCTCAATAAATGTTGGGGAAGTTATCGTTACCCTATTTGAGCCACAAAGACACTGGGGCTCACAGGGTGGCTGTCCGAAAAGGAGGGAGAGCCAGGACTCCAACCCAGACCTGACTCCAGGTCCTCTGCCCTTTGCCTGCTTGTCTGTCCAGGGCCTGAGTAGGATGCTGGAACAGGCAAGGGGCTCGAAGGGCAGACAGGCGCTAACAATACTCACCTGCCCCCGAACGCAGGGCGGCGGGGCAGGGGAAGGAACGGCGAGGACGCTGCCTCCTTGCCTTTGCAGAGCCGTTCACTCATTCACTCACTCCGCAAGCATTTATTGAGCTCCTACGATGGGCCAGGCACAGGCACCGGGGGTACAGCAGTGAACAAAGACGATATTCTAACGGGTGGATATTAAACAGAATAGATGAAAAGGGTGTAGTGGTCCAGATAGTACTAGGGTGGCAAATGGGGGGGTGCTGTGGGCATGGGAGATGCAGGGTGCAATGGGGAGTCGAGGTGGGCCTCCCTGGGGTGGCGAGAATGACCCCAAGGAGGGAAGGCAGTGAGGATGCTGATACGGGCAGGGCGTCCTGGGCAGAGGGAACAGGAAGTTCACGGGCAAGGAGGCTAGTGTGGCTGGAGGAGAGGGCAGGGGTCGGCGAGGCAACAACCCTGAATAAAGGGCTGTGGCCTCACCCCCAGGGACAGCGAGGGCGTTAGAGGTGTGAGCAGGGCGGGCAGGGCTGGCTCGGGTTTTAAAGGGAGCACCCTGGCTGCTGAATGGAGAAGACTGAAACGGAGCACAGGCCAAAGCGGGGAGATGCATTTAGGGGGACCAGACAAACCTGGGTCCGTCCTCCCTCTGAGACTCCGTAGCTAGGCGCCCCCAGCCGGGCTGCCCCCCTGCCCTGCTCCATTTGCTCCTCCGTGGGATGTGGGATAATCGTGGTTCCAGCCTCACCAGAGTGGGGAGGTTTAAATGAGAAAACTCCGCCCAGGTGCCCGGCCTCAGCCAGTAAGAGCTGATGCTGCTGGTCGCCTCTGTCATCGTTGTTGTTAAAAACAGGCGGTTGGGAAGGAGACCCGGCCTTTGACCTTTCCTGGGATCTGTGCCCTGGAAGAGCTCCCGGTCCTGGGCGGGCAATGACCCTGGACTGAGCTTCTGCTCCGTGCCAGGCACAGACCTCAGCTCGTAGTCCCCACAATAACCTTCTGAGGGAGGAATTTTGAATCCTATCTCACACAAGAGAAACCTGAGGCCCAGAGAGATGAAGTGACGTGCCAAGGTCACACAGCATGTAAGTGGCAGGGCTGGGATTCGAACCTGTGCTTGCTTGACTCAGGGCCTGTGCCCTTCCCCTATAGCCTCATATAGTGGAGCCATGTGTGGAAGGTGGGGAAGGATAGAAAGTCCAGCCTGGCTCAGCTATTCACTTGCTGTGTGTCCTTAGGCCCTCCCTGCCCCTCTCTGGGCCCTGGGTTTCCCAGGAGAGGGTCACATCCTCTAAGTGCCCCTTTTCCTCTGGCCCGAATGGGTTAGGGGGTAGTCCTAGGAATGTTTCCCCAGGATGGGGGCAAAGTGCCCACAGTCACCTGCGCCCCAGCGGACGCTGTCATGTGCTATGCCTGCCTAGTGCCCACCCTGCCTCATGATGACGCCAGGTCCCATGGCCCCAGGGGGCGGTGAAACCAGAGTGGGGAGGGGTCAGGTTGGCTGCAGAGAGAGAGCCAGAGTGGTGGGTAAGTCACCTGGATTCACCTTGTTCCCAAGACGGGACTTTTCTGGTCTGAGCTCCAGGTGACCACATGGACCGTAAGGTGAGGTGGTGGAAGGGAGGCTGGAGGGGGCTCAGGGGCTTAAGAGCCCAACCAAGGAGTCCAGCCTATGCCCTGCAGGCACTGGGGATCTACAGAAGGCTTCAGAGCAGGGGCATGAGGGTCAGACGCGCGTTTCAGAGAGAGCCCACTGATCGCTACCAGGAGGGGGAGGAGTGCCTCCTGGGGGCCAGCCAGTCAGAGAGGCTTTCTACACATTAGAACCAAGGTCCCGGCCCCCGCCGAGCTGGCGTCCTAGCAGGGGAGAAGGAACGGGCACTAAGAGGCGAGCGAACCATAGACTGTACTGTGGGAACAGAAGGGAAAAGAGAGCAGAAGAAGGGAGGTGGGGGACGGGTAACGGGGTTAAATGACGCGTCAGGGTGACCTCAGCTCAGGGGCGAGATTTCAACAAAGATGTGAAGGAGGTGACAGAGGGAGCCATGCAGATACCCAAGGAAGGCTGTTCCAGGTGGAGGAGAGGGCAGGCGCAAAGGCCCTGAGGCAGGAGCTCCGGCAGGTACTCAGGGAGCAGAAAGGTGACCCATGGGGGAGGAAGAGTCAGCTGGGGGAGCCTGGGACAGACAGGTGGTAGGCGGGGCAGAGCATGTGGAACCTGGGCCCATAGAGCGACGGTGGTGAAACCCAGGTGGCAGTGAGGAGACTGCGAATGAACGCATGTTGGGCATTTGGTGCAAGTTAGTGCATAGTAAGTGCTCAGTGAATAGTTCCGATTATTGCTGCTCTGAATTAGATTGTTCCTCAGCCTTTTGCGGGGGGCTGAGGGTGTCTTAGAGTCTCACCTCTGTGGTCTGGAGCTGGATTTGAGCGACTCAGGCTGTCTCCCGCTGGGCTGCGGGCTGCTCCCTCTTGCAGCCTCTTGAGAATTTTCCAAGGCCTCATCATCCCTGGCCTTGAAAAGTTTGGGGAGTGAGGGGATGGGGCCACCGTCACAATGGCATTAAATCAGACCCCCGGCTCCGGAAGAAATCTCACCAAGAAGTTGTTAATACCTTTATTATGGGCTGAAATGTATTCACGATATTAAAAGACATCCCATTTCTGCCCCCTGTGTCACATCTGAGATGTAGCGTAGATAAATGATATATCACCGCACGAGATCTACCGAAACCATTAGTAACCATGACATTTTGACGTCAGATTTTAAAAAATTTCTAAGTAATCTTTTTGATTTATGAAATGCTGTCTGGGTTCATCGAGAGAGATCTCAGATTTATCACCGCCTGGTTAGAATTATTAATGATTTTCAATTTGTAAATCTGAAATCGAGAAAGTCTGTGGGCTCTGGGTGAAAACTCCCGCCGATGGAGACCCAGCCTCTCCTCCAGCCAGAGTCCAGCCCACAGAGACATGGGCCTTCTCAGTAACATTCTGCACACTTGATACTGTCTCCCAGCAAACACTCTCTGGCTGCAGCAGGCAAGACTGTGGGGGGATCAGCTGCAGGACCTGCTCTGGGAAGATATATCAGTCCCGCTTCACAGAGGGGCCTCCCCTCCCCACCCCCACAGAGGCCTGGAAAGCCGCTCCTGCCGATTTGGAAGGGGATGGTCAGAAGGGAGGCAGCCCAGGGCAGAAGGCAGCCCCGCCCCCACCCCTTGGGTCTGACGGTTCAGGCCTCAACTCTGTGGCAGGCCGCTCACACCACCAAAAAGCCTAGACCAGCCCCTCCTTGCCAAGGCCAGTGGCCACACAAGCTACATTTGCTTTGGAGCTCACACACTGCCACTCCTCTGTCTCTGCCAGGGACGCTCCTGCCCGAGAGTCATTCACCTCCATCCCCATCAAAGCCTCCCTCTGCCCCAAGTTCTAAAAACTACCCTGGCCTGGGCCGAAGGCAGACAGCATCATGGCTGGACCCCACCCAGCCCCGTGTGGCCCTCTCACCACAGCCAGCTCGCGCCCCAGGCCCCCGTGGACACAGCCCATATGCCCATGGCTATCACCTGGGCTGAGTGTTGTAGTGACCAGGGCGGCTTTATAAATGCCAGTGCCCAGGCTGCACCCCAGACCCACTGAATTGGAACTGCCAGGAAGTCCTCACGTGTGGCCAAGCCCGGTATCCCCACCACACGTCGCCCCCCCACCCCTTCCTCTTTGCCACCACTGGCTAATTCAGACCTCACTCTTTCTCTGCAGGACCAAGGAGGTCTCCCAGCCTCTATTCCCACCTCCCCGGCCCATCCTCCCCACATCTGTCCAAGCCACTCTCCTCCTAATGCCCTCTGTGGCTCCCCTAGCCTTCAAGGGAATAGCCTTCTTGCAGCTCAGCTCCCCCTGAGGCCCGGAAAGGGCCAGGGACTGCGTGAAGCCATGCAGGGGTCACCTGCGAGACAGAGCCAGACCCGGAAACCCTAACCCCACTCCGGTTCGATCCCAGAGAACCTTCACCCTCTAGCTTCCCGCACTGGGCTCAGAGCCTGGCTCCAGAACTACCCTCCTACCTGGGCAGGGAAGAAGGAAGGCCCCATGGGGTGAGCGTCCCTGGGGTGCAAGGCTCACCCACCACTCAATGGGGCCCCAGGGTTCTGCTCTCCCACCCCCGCAACCCAGACATGGGCAGAGTGGATAAGCCGCATAGCTGCCCTGAGAATTTCCTGATCCATAGAACAACAATAGATTCGCTGATCGCTGGAGTTCTCTAGGATTTAAGCCACCCTCCCACAGGACAAGCTCAGTGCCCACAAGGGGGGGCCCCCGGGGGGCAAGCGCCTGCTGTTAGCACCGTGATTACTGGTGTGTCCTGGGCTGGGGTGTGTGAGGGGGCCACGTTTACAAGTTTGGTCCTGCATTGGGTTCAGATCCTCAAAGCGTTCTCTTTTTTGGGGGGGTCGGGGGGTGGCTGTCAAACGGTGTTTATTGAATGTAAAGTAGCCCCATCCCCATGGGGAAGGAAGTTCAAAGGAGAACAGAGGCTCATACAGATTAACTACCCACACTCTTGCATCCACACTTATGCATTCACACTCTTGCACACATGCACAGCCCCCACATGCACATCTAAGCTCCAACAGTGACAGATGACACTCCTGCCTCCTCCAGCCTAATGATGGCCGTTAGGAGGTGGTTCAGAGGCGGGCTCCAGGACGGGTTCTAAGAGCAGCAGCCTTGTCCCTCTCTGCGCCCTGGCCTGCCCCCGGGAGCTGGGGTGCCTAGGAGGTAGGTGACAACTCTTCCCCGCTCTGCCACAGGTGCCTCTTGACTCGGCTCTCATTCATGGCCTCTTGGATGGAGTGTGTGTCCCGCTCGTTGGCCACAAACACACAGCCATGGGTCTTGTTGGCCTGTAGCACAGGGGCCGCAGCCCGGCTGCCCCCTTGCCAGTGAGGTGGCTGTACTTGTCCTTGGGGTCGCCGGCAGGACTCACCAGCACAGCTCCCCGCTGAGCCAGCTCCTTTCCACGTCCACCTCTCCTCAGCCTTCTGGGGTCCCACTCCCCTCCATGATGGCAGGAGTCCAGCTCTTCATCTGAGGGAGCGAACTCCTTTTTGAAGATCCTGACATAGCGGCATTCATCGTCTTCCCCAAAGGAGAGGGATGTCAGGCCAGTCACTTCCACCGCATCGTGTAATATGCTCCTCTATCTTGTTCATCGGCTGAAACATTTTCTTGATCTGCCACTGTCTTGGAGGAAATCTGACGCCTCTTTCTCCATCCTTTTCCGAAACTCCTCTTTCTGTTGTTTCTCTCGCTCCCGTAGTTTCTGCAGGCAGGCGGCCTACTCCCGGGCCTCGCGCCGAGGCTCCTGGTCACCGAGGCTGGGTGGCTTTTCCGTGAAGCTCAGGGTGGGGCCCGGTATCAGAGTAGGGGAAGTGCGTCTTAAGTCTTAATGGGAAGGGCGAAATGCCCCCAGTGCCCTCTTTACTGGCCCATGACCTTGGCCTCTCTGGGCCTCAGTTTCCACGATACGAGGGCCCATTTCTTCCACAGCCCCTTCAGGCCCAGCCACCCCATTTCCACCCTTATGTGATGACACAAGTTCAACTTGGAAGGGACCTCCTAATAACCATCCCAGCCCTGGACTCCAGAGGAAATGTCACCCTGATGGAGAAAAGTATGTGTTGGCCTCACTTTTTTTCTTGATCCACAGTTTAAAGGGAACATTGAAACTGTATTTCTGTAAGTACCCAAGGGTGGAAGGCTAGTTTTCCATAAATGCGGGGAGACATGTCGTGTAGCCCCCTGCTTTTTCCTCTGGCGCCCAGTGAGGGTTCAGGGGCAGGGGTGAGGCGGGAAGGTCAGACAAGGAAGCGAAAAGACAGAGGCAGGGTGACAAAGGGATGGACCACTGGCCGGCAGTGGAGATCAGACCGGGGCAGCCAGGCAAGGCAGACCAAGGGCCGGCCGACAGTTTACCAGCTGCTCCTGGGTGGGCCATGCCTCCTGGAGCCACGCCCAGATAAAACACTACTGGACACGCAGCTGCCCCCTCACATGCACCCAGCACAATGGGCCCAGGTAACACCGCCCAGAAACACACACAGGTCACAGTGCACGCAGGGACCTGCACACAACATAGCACGCTCACAGGCTTAATAAAGAGGCTCACTCCTCGCAGGGGCAGGGTGCCAGGTACTGTTAGAGTATCAGACATCTATTCTGCTTTGGGGACCCGTGGGGGGCTGGGAGACCAATTCTAGGAATCCTTATTCTAGCTTGTATTCATCACTGAATGCTTCCAAACTAATTTTGTTATCATGTGAGAATTAAGCCACTGCTACAAACCGAGCAGGCACCAGTGGGCCTGGCAGGTGGAGTGACGGGGCAAGGGAGGGAATTTGGGGGAGGGGGGCATATACAGTCTGAGGACCCTGATCAGCAGTTGCTACTGTAGTGACAAGTGCTCCCCCAAAGGAGGTGCCTGGGTTGGGTGCCCTGGCCACTTCGAATCGGGAGTGCTGGTTAACGAGCACCTGTTGCACGCAGGGCCCTAGGTCTCAGCAATGCATGTGCAGGACCTCATCCGGCCCCCATACTCCCCAGTGAGGGATCACCCCCATTTTACAGATGGGGAAGCACGGGCTCAGCCTGGGGAAGGTGCCCAGGTTTGGGTGCGGGTGCTGAACGCCAAAAGCCAAGCTCCTCCCACCTATCCCTCCGCCACTGCCGGGCCTGGCCTGCCCCTCACAGGCCGCAGGGATGTGAGGGGCAGCCGGGCTTCCTGGGACGACCCCCATAAGTCTGCATTAGAAACCTCCCTTCGCATAGCCACCATCCAGCCCTGGGCTGCCTACTCTGGGCGTCTGCAGGTGAAGGCAGAAAACCCCAGACAGCGCGTGACCGCGGGTCCGTTCACAGGCAGCTTAAAGTTCCAAAGACTCTTCCTCTCGCTCCCCTGGACCTCACCACGCTTCGAGGGAGTCAAGGTCGGTATCCTGTGCCGCTTGCCGCGCCTGAGGCTCAGAGAAAACATGGCAGTGATCCTGGCTGTGGGAGCTCAGGCAAGAAGCCTCTCTTCTCTGAGTATGACTTTCTCATCTGCAAAATGGGGCTGCGGAGTCCAAAGGCGACGGCATTCACGAGGGACTTGGCGCAGGACCCGCCATGAGAGATGATCACTGAGTCACTGGTGGCTATTTTGCTGCGTGTGATGTGCACAAAAACATGGGCGTGCATTATACAAGGGATTATTGTGCCCATTATCATGCCCATGCCATGTAAGCGTTATACCCACGTATAATGCACACCCTTATTTTTCCCTTAACTATTTGGGCAAAAAGATACACATTACACAGAGCAAAATATGGTATTTCTCTTCTTCTTATCATTAGAGGAGAGCTTTCTAGCAAATCGACATCCAAATATTCCCACGCAGGTCAGATTGAGGCCTGGGAGGACCCAGAAAAATGCGGTTGATAATTTGAGGCAAATGTGTCCCGTGATGAACAATGCTCCCAGCTGCACGCATGGGGCCGCTAGGGGCTCCCAGCTCTGGCAGGCCGGCCTCTGCCCAGCTCCCCTGTGCAAAAGAGCAGGTTTGGCTGGACAAGACACGATGCAGTCTAGGACAGCCCTTTAGGGGAGATTTACGTGTTTCTCTCAATATTTTTAAGGCATACACCCTCTAACCGAGCAACTCTACTTTTACAAATTTATCCTATCGAACTTATCAGGTGTATCTGCAGTAATCTGTGTTCAAGGGTGCTTATGGAGGCCCCGGCTGGGTGGCTTGGTTGATTGGAGCAACAGAATGTTGTGCGGTTGATTCCCCATCAGGGCATATACCCTGGTTGCAGGTTCAATCCCCAGTTGGGGCGTGTACAAGAGGCAACCGATTGATGCTTTTCTCTCACATTGATGTTTCTCTCTGTCTCTCTCCCCCTCAATCCCCCCACCCCCAGGATGGACTAATTTAAAAAAAATAAAAAAGGAAAGTAGAAAAAGAATATGTACAGAATGATGACATATATATGAGTGTGCGTGTGTGTGTGTGTGCGCGTGCGTGTAATGGAAAGCAAGAGAGCCAGCAGGGACTTCCAGTTTCTGGCCTGGCAACGTAAAGAGCTTAGAAATTGCCACTTCATTCTAACAACAAGTAAAAGTGAAACAAACTGAAAAATCAACAACTCTTCTTAGAGAAGTAAAGTCGCAGGGCAAATCACTGCTCGCAAAATTGGAGCAATAGGCAAATACAAAGAACGACAACTTACCAGAGCTGAAACCCATGAGCAGGAACTTCCATGGGGTGTTTTGGGAGGTGTGACAGCAAAGGCACGGTCCATGGAACAAGTACTGATAAGCTGAACTTCATTAAAAAATTCTTCTCTATGAAAGGCAGTGTCGGAAGAATAAAAAGACAAGGCACAGACAGGGAGAAAATACTTGCAACAGACATCTGATAAAGGACCATTATCCAAAATGCACAGAAAAAAACTTAAACAATTCAGCAATAAGAAAATGAACAACGTGATTTTAAAAAATGGTCAAGAAACCTGAACAGACACCCCACCAAAGATAGGTAGATGGCAAATAAGCAAAGGTGTTCAAAATCATATGTCACTAGGGAGTTGCATATTAAAACAAGAGATATACCACCACATACCTGTAAAAGGGCCCAAATCCAGACAACTGCCGCCAAGCACGGCAAGGATGTGGAGCAATGGGAACTCTGGTTCATTGCTGGTGAGGATGCAAAACAGTGTGGCCGCTGTGGAAGGCAGTTGGGAAGTTTCTTACAAAACTAAACACTCTCTCACCATGGGACCCAGCAGTCATGCTCGTCGGTATTTACCCCAGAGGAGTTGAAAATTTATGTCCACACTAAATCCTGCACACAGATGTTTATTGCAATTTTACTCATAATTGACAAAACTTGGAAGCAACCAAGATGTCCTTCAGTAGGCGAAGAGATAAATAAACGTGGGTACATCCAGACAATGGCATACGAGCCGGCACTAAAAGGAAATGAGCTATTGAGCCATGATAAGACATGGAGGATCCTCAATGCATATTTCTAAGGGAAAAAAGCCAATCTGAAAAGGCCGCATAGTGTATGAGTTTAAGTATGTGACCTTCTGTAAAAGGCGAAGCTATGGAGACAGTGAAAGAACCTGTGGTTCCCGGGCTAGGGAAGAGGGAAGGTGAGTAGGTGGAGCACAGGATCTTGTTTAGGGCAGTGACACTAATCTGACACTATAATGATGGCTGCAGCCTATGTCCCCTCGGGTGTTTGGGAGGCTGCTGTCGAGTGGGGCTCAGCAAGGGCTGAGCAGGGCGTGAGCTGTCGGGTAGGCTGGCTGAGTCATTTTTTGTCCTCAGAATGCACCCCTCCCTTCTGCCTTACCTGGACCCCACTTCCCCAGTGCCTCCCCCACCTTGAGGCTGTACATTTCTCCCAGCCTAATTCAACTCATCTTCATAGAAACTCTCCCCTACTTCCAGTCCATAAAGATCCCTTCCTTTCCTGAGCTTCGGGTCTATCAGCACAACAAGCATTTCCCAAGAGCTCACCATGTAGAAGGCATCACTGCTGGTGTTGGGGGAACTGTGGGGAACTCAACTGCCTCAGCTCCCGTAGAGAGATCGCTCAGGCAGGTGTGCGGGAGGAGAGGGGCAGGGAGATCACCCAGTAACCAACCCACCCTCGGTAAGCAGCACAGTGCCTGGCACATAGTAGGTGCTCAATAAGTAACCGAAGATCGAACTGAAGAGTTGAGATGCAGAGTGCACGCATTCATGCATCTAGGCTGACATGCATGTGCTTCAGTGGACACGTGTATATAATCACACGTGTGTGCCGTGCACATTGACATGCCAAACCCACCCGCACACACAGACAGTCCCAATGCAGGGGCTGCTCCAGCCAGCATCCTCATGCCCATGGAGGCTGCCTCCTGCACAAAGCTCATTTATTTTGATTTATGAATATTACAAAAATAAACCTGAGCGTCTTCCTGGGGATGCTGTGATCCTGAC